>JAXLNO010001159.1:35023-69567 GCA_038087875.1 Malacoraja senta | reverse complement strand
ATTTATGGCGTCCTAGCCGGATTTATGGAGACCTTGCCGGATTTATGGCGACCTTGCCGGAAATATGGCGACCTTGCCGGAAATGTGGCGACCTTGCCGCATTTGTGGCGGCCTTGCTGGATTTGTGGCGACCTTGCCGGATTTATGGCGACCCTACCGGAAATGTCGCGACCTTGCCGGATTTGCGGCGACCTTGCCGCATTTATGGCGACCTTGCCGGGAATGTGGCGACCTTGCCGGATTTATGGCGACGTTCCCGGATTAATGGCGACCTTGCCGGAAATGTGGCGACGTTGCTGGATTTGTGGCGACCTTGCCGGGTTTATGGCGACCTTGCGTGAAATGTGCCGACCTTGACGGATTTGTGGCGACCTTGACGGATTTATGGCGACCTTGCCGGCGATGTGGCGACGGTACCGGGTTTGTGGCGACCTTGCCGGATTTATGGCGACCTTGCCGGAATTGTGGCGACATTGCCGTATTTGTGGCGACCTTGCCGGATTTATGGCGACCTTGCGGCAAGTGTGGCGACCTTGCCGGATTTGTGGCGACCTTGCCGGATTTATGGCGACCTTGTCGGATTTATGGCGACATTGTGGAATTTGTGGCGACCTTGCCGGATTTATGGCGACCTTGCCGGAAATGTGGCGACCTTGCCGGACTTGTGGCGACCTTGCCGGATTCATGGCGACCTTGCCGGAAATGTGGCGACCTTGCCGGATTTGTGGCGACGATGCCAGATTTCTGGCGACCTAGCCGATATGTTGCGAGCTTACCGGATTTGTGGCGACCTTGCCGGATTTATGGCGACCTTGCCGGAAATGTGGCGACCTTGCCGGATTTGACGCGACCTTGCCGGAAATATGGCGACCTTGCCGGATTTATGTCGTCCGAGCCGGATTTATGGCGACCTTGCCGGATTTATGGCGACCTTGCCGGAAATATGGCGACCTTGCCGGAGTTATAGCGACTTTCCTGATTTATGGCGACTTGCCGGATTTAAGGCGACTTTACCGGATATTTGGCGACATCGACGGAATTATGGCGACTTTGCCGGATTTATGGCGACCTTGCCGCATTTGTGGCGACCTTGCCGGATTTATGGCGACGTTGGCGGAAATGTGGCGACCTTCCCGGATTTATGGCGACCTTGCCGGATTTATGGCGACCTTGCCGGGAATATGGCGACCTTGCCGGATTTATGGCGACATTCCCGGAAATATGGCGACCTTGCCGGATTTATGGCGACATTCCCGGATTACTGGCGCCCTTGCCGGAAATGTGACGCCCTTGCCGGAAATGTGGCGACCTTGCCGCATTTGTGGCGACCCTGCTGGATTTGTGGCGACCTTGCCGGATTTATGGCGACCTTGCCGGAAATGTGGCGGCCTTGCGGATTTGAGGCGACCTTGCCGGATTTATGGCGACCTTGCCGGATTTATGGCGACATTCCCGGATTAATGGCGACCTTGCCGGAAATGTGGCGACCTTGCCGCATTTGTGGCGACCTTGCCGGAATTATGGCGACATTCCCGGATTAATGGCGACCTTGCCGGAAATGTGGCGACTTTGACGGATTTGTGGCGACCTTGCCGGATTTATGGCGACCTTGCCGGGGGATGTGGCGACCGTACCGGATTTGTGGCGACCTTGCCAGGTTTATGGCGACCTTGCCGGAATTGTGGCGACCTTGCCGTATTTGTGGCGACCTTGCCGGATTTATGGCGAACTTGCGGCAAATGTGGCGACCTTGCCGGATTTCTGGCGACCTTGCCCGATTTATGGCGACCTTGCCGGAAATGTGGCGACCTTGCCGGATTTGATCGACCTTGCCGGAAATATGGCGACCTTGCCGGATTTATGGCGACCTTGCCGGAAATATGGCGACCTTTCCGGAAATATGGCGACCTTGCCGCATTTGTGGCGACCTTGCTGGATTTGTGGCGACCTTGCCGGATTTATGGCGACCTTACCGGAAATGTGGCGACCTTGCCGGATTTGCGGCGACCTTGCCGGATTTATGGCGACCTTGCCGGGAATGTGGCGACCTTGCCGGATTTGTGGCGACCTTGCCGGATTTATGGCGACCTTGCCGGGGATGTGGCGACGGTACCGGATTTGTGGCGACCTTGCCGGATTTATGGCGACCTTGCCGGAATTGTGGCGACCTTGCCGTATTTGTGGCGACCTTGCCGGATTTGTGGCGACCTTGCCGGATTTATGGCGACCTTGTCGGATTTATGGCGACATTGTGGGATTTGTGGCGACCTTGTCGGATTTATGGCGACCTTGCCGGAAATGTGGCGACCTTGCCGGACTAGTGGCGACCTTGCCGGATTCATGGTGACCTTGCCGGAAATGTGGCGACCTTGCCGGATTTATGGCGTCCTAGCTGGGTTTATGGCGACCTTGCCGGATTTATGGCGACCTTGCCGGAAATGTGGCGGCCTTGCGGATTTGTGGCGACCTTGCCGGATTTATGGCGACCTTGCCGGGAATGTGGCGACCTTGCCGGATTTATGGCGACATTCCCGGATTAATGGCGACCTTGCCGGAAATGTGGCGACCTTGCCGGATTTGTGGCGACCTTGCCGGATTTATGGCGACCTTGCCTGAAATGTGGCGACCTTCCCTGATTTGTGGCCACCTTGCCGGATTTATGGCGACCATGCCGGAAATATGGCGACCTTGCCGGATTTGTGGCGACCTTGCCGGATAGTTGGCGACCTCGCCGGGAATGTGGCGACCTTGCCGGATTTGTGGCGACCTTGCCGGATGTATTGCGACCACCATGGAAATGTTGCGATCTTGCCGGATTTTTGGCGACTTTGCCGGATATATGGCGACCTCGCCGGAAATGTGGCGACCTTGCCGGATTTGTTGCGACCTTGCCGGGTTTATGGCGACCTTGCCGGAAATGTGGCGACCTTGCCGGATTTGTGGCGACCTTGTCGGATTTATGGCGACCTTGCCGGCAATATGGCGACCTTGCCGGATTCGGGGCGACATTGCCGGATTTATGGCGACCATGCCGGAAATATAGCGACCTTGACGGATTTGTGGCGACCTTGCCGGATTTATGGCGACCTAACGGGAAATATGGCAACCTTGCCGGATTTGTGGCGACCTTGCCGGATTTGTGGCGACCATGCCGGATTTATGGCGACCTTGCCGGAAATATGGCGACCTTGTGGCATTTGTGGCGACCTTGCCGGATTTATGGTTACCTTGCCGGAAATATGGCGACCTTGCCGGAAATCTGGCGACCTTGCCGGATTTATGGCGACCTTGCCGGATTTATGGCGACCTTGCCGGAAATGTGGCGACCGAGCCGGATTTGTGGCGACCTTGCCGGATTTATGGCGATATTGCTGGAAATGTGGCGACCTTGCCGGATTTATGACGACCTTGTCAAGTGTCAAGTTTCCTTTATTGTCATTCAGACCTTTCGGTCTGAACGAAATTGTGATGCCTGCAGTCATACACAGAACCAATAATAACAAAACATAAAATAAACACAAATTAAACATCCACCACAGTGAGTTCACCAAGCACACCCTCACTGTGATGGAGGCAAAGTCTTAGTCTCCGTCTCTTCCCTCCTTGTTCTCCCTCTGCGCTGAGGCGATCGATCCAGGCCGAAGATGCCGCCCTCCAGTCCAGTGGACCTCCGTGGTGATGTCGCCGCCGCCGAAAGCCGGAACGCCGTCTCCGCTCCGAGACGGCCCGCCACAGCATCAGCCCCGGGTCCCGAAGTCTCCGCTCCGGGCCGCTGCACCAGCTCCAGGCCCCGCAGTCCCCGCTCCGGGCCAAATGTGGCGACCTTGCCGGATTTCTGGCGACCTTGCCGGATTTATGGCGACCTTGCCGGAAATGTGGCGACCTTGCCGGATTTGATCGACCTTGCCGGAAATATGGCGACCTTGCCGGATTTATGGCGACCTTGCCGGAAATATGGCGACCTTTCCGGAAATATGGCGACCTTGCCGCATTTGTGGCGACATTGCTGGATTTGTGGCGACCTTGCCGGATTTATGGCGACCTTACCGGAAATGTGGCGACCTTGCCGGATTTGCGGCGACCTTGCCGGATTTATGGCGACCTTGCCGGGAATGTGGCGACCTTGCCGGATTTGTGGCGACCTTGCCGGATTTATGGCGACCTTGCCGGGGATGTGGCGACGGTACCGGATTTGTCGCGACCTTGCCGGATCTATGGCGACCTTGCCGGAATTGTGGCGACCTTGCAGTATTTGTGGCGACCTTGCCGTATTTATGGCGACCTTGCGGTAAGTGTGGCGACCTTGCCGGTTTTGTGGCGACCTCGCCGGATTTATGGCGACCTTGTCGGATTTATGGCGACATTGTGGGATTTGTGGCGACCTTGCCGGATTTATGGCGACCTTGCCGGAAATGTGGCGACCTTGCCGGACTTGTGGCGACCTTGCCGGATTCATGGCGACCTTGCCGGAAATGTGGCGACCTTGCCGGATTTGTGGCGACGATGCCGGGTTTCTGGCGACCTTGCCGATATGTTGCGACCTTACCGGATTTGTGGCGACCTTGCCGGATTTATGGCGACCTTGCCGGAAATGTAGCGACCTTGCCGGACGTGGCGACCTTGCCGGATTCATGGTGACCTTGCCGGAAATGTGGCGACCTTGCCGGATTTATGGCGTCCTAGCTGGATTTATGGCGACCTTGCCGGATTTGTGGCGACCTTGCCGGAAATATGGCGACCTTGCCGGATTTATGGCGTCCTAGCCGGATTTATGGCGACCATGCCGGAAATTCGGCGACCGTGCCGGAGTTATTGCGACTTTCCAGATTTATGGCGACTTGCCGGATTTATGGGGACTTTACCGGAAATATGGCGACATCGACGGAATTATGGCGACCTTGCAGGATATATGGCGACCTCGCCGGAAATATGGCGATCTCGCTGGATTTATGGCGACATTGCAGGAAATATGGCGACCTTGCCGGATTTATGGCGACCTTGCCGCATTTGTGGCGACCTTGCCGGATTTATGGCGACGTTGCCGGAAATGTGGCGATCTTGCCGGATCTGTGGTGACGTTGCCGGATTTATGGCGACCTTGCCGGGAATGTGGCGACCTTGCCGGATTTATGGCGACATTCCCGTATTAATGGCGACCTTGCCGGAAATGTGACGCCCTTGCCGGAAATGTGGCGACCTTGCCGCGTTTGTGGCGACCCTGCTGGGTTTGTGGCGACATTGCCGGATTTATGGCGACCTTGCCGGAAATGTGGCGGCCTTGCGGATTTGTGGCGACCTTGCCGGATTTATGGCGACCTTGCCGGGAATGTGGCGACCTTGCCGGATTTATGGCGACATTCCCGGATTAATGGCGACCTTGCCGGAAATGTGGCGACCTTGCCGGATTCGTGGCGACCTTGCCGGATTTATGGCGACCTTGCCTGAAATGTGGCGACCTTCCCTCATTTGTGGCCACCTTGCCGGATTTATGGCGACCATGCCGGAAATATGGCGACCTTGCCGGATTTGTGGCGACCTTGCCGGAATTACGGCGAACTTGCCGGATTTGTGGCGAACTTGCCGGATAGTTGGCGACCTCGCCGGCAATGTGGCGACCTTGCCGGATTTGTGGCGACCTTGCCGGATGTATTGCGACCACCATGGAAATGTTGCGATCTTGCCGGATTTTTGGCGACTTTGCCGGATATATGGCGACCTCGCCGGAAATGTGGCGACCTTGCCGGATTTGTTGCGACCTTGCCGGGTTTATGGCAACCTTGCCGGAAATGTGGCGACCTTGCCGGATTTGTGGCGACCTTGTCGGATTTATGGCGACCTTGCCGGCAATATGGCGACCTTGCCGGATTTGGGGCGACCTTGCCGGATTTATGGCGACCATGCCGGAAATATAGCGACCTTGACGGATTTGTGGCGACCTTGCCGGATTTATGGCGACCTAACGGGAAATATGGCAACCTTGCCGGATTTGTGGCGACCTTGCCGGATTTGTGGCGACCATGCCGGATTTATGGCGACCTTGCCGGAAATATGGCGACCTTGTGGCATTTGTAGCGACCTTGCCGGATTTATGGTTACCTTGCCGGAAATATGGCGACCTTGCCGGAAATCTGGCGACCTTGCCGGATTTATGGCGACCTTGCCGGATTTATGGCGACCTTGCCGGAAATGTGGCGACCGAGCCGGATTTGTGGCGACCTTGCCGGATTTATGGCGATATTGCTGGAAATGTGGCGACCTTGCCGGATTTATGACGACCTTGTCAAGTTTCAAGTTTCCTTTATTGTCATTCAGACCTTTCGGTCTGAACGAAATTGTGATGCCTGCAGTCATACACAGAACCAATAATAACAAAACATACAATAAACACAAATTAAACATCCACCACAGTGAGTTCACCAAGCACACCCTCACTGTGATGGAGGCAAAGTCTTAGTCTCCGTCTCTTCCCTCCTTGTTCTCCCTCTGCGCTGAGGCGATCGATCCAGGCCGAAGATGCCGCCCTCCAGTCCAGTGGACCTCCGTGGTGATGTCGCCGCCGCCGAAAGCCGGAACGCCGTCTCCGCTCCGAGACGGCCCGCCACAGCATCAGCCCCGGGTCCCGAAGTCTCCGCTCCGGGCCGCTGCACCAGCTCCAGGCCCCGCAGTCCCCGCTCCGGGACGCTGCCCCAGCTCCGTGGCCTGCAGTCTCCGCTCCGGCCCGCCACAGCATCAGCTCCGGGTCCCGCAGTCTCCGCTCCGGGCCAAATGTGGCGACCTTGCCGGATTTCTGGCGACCTTGCCGGATTTATGGCGACCTTGCCGGAAATGTGGCGACCTTGCCGGATTTGATCGACCTTGCCGGAAATATGGCGACCTTGCCGGATTTATGGCGTCCTTGCCGGAAATATGGCGACCTTTCCGGAAATATGGCGACCTTGCCGCATTTGTGGCGACCTTGCTGGATTTGTGGCGACCTTGCCGGATTTATGGCGACCTTACCGGAAATGTGGCGACCTTGCCGGATTTGCGGCGACCTTGCCGGATTTATGGCGACCTTGCCGGGAATGTGGCGACCTTGCCGGATTTGTGGCGACCTTGCCGGATTTATGGCGACCTTGCCTGGGATGTGGCGACGGTACCGGATTTGTCGCGACCTTGCCGGATTTATGGCGACCTTGCCGGAATTGTGGCGACCTTGCAGTATTTGTGGCGACCTTGCCGTATTTATGGCGACCTTGCGGCAAGTGTGGCGACCTTGCCGGATTTGTGGCGACCTCGCCGGATTTATGGCGACCTTGTCGGATTTATGGCGACATTGTGGGATTTGTGGCGACCTTGCCGGATTTATGGCGACCTTGCCGGAAATGTGGCGACCTTGCCGGACTTGTGGCGACCTTGCCGGATTCATGGCGACCTTGCCGGAAATGTGGCGACCTTGCCGGATTTGTGGCGACGATGCCGGATTTCTGGCGACCTTGCCGATATGTTGCGACCTTACCGGATTTGTGGCGACCTTGCCGGATTTATGGCGACCTTGCCGGAAATGTGGCGACCTTGCCGGACTTGTGGCGACCTTGCCGGATTCATGGTGACCTTGCCGGAAATGTGGCGACCTTGCCGGATTTATTGCGTCCTAGCTGGATTTATGGCGACCTTGCCGGATTTATGGCGACCTTGCCGGAAATATGGCGACCTTGCCGGATTTATGGCGTCCTAGCCGGATTTATGGCGACCATGCCGGAAATTCGGCGACCGTGCCGGAGTTATTGCGACTTTCCAGATTTCTGGCGACTTGCCGGATTTATGGGGACTTTACCGGAAATATGGCGACATCGACGGAATTATGGCGACCTTGCAGGATTTATGGCGACCTCGCCGGAAATATGGCGATCTCGCTGGATTTATGGCGACATTGCAGGAAATATGGCGACCTTGCCGGATTTATGGCGACCTTGCCGCATTTGTGGCGACCTTGCCGGATTTATGGCGACGTTGCCGGAAATGTGGCGATCTTGCCGGATCTATGGTGACCTTGCCGGATTTATGGCGACCTTGCCGGGAATGTGGCGACCTTGCCGGATTTATGGCGACATTCCCGGATTATTGGCGACCTTGCCGGAAATGTGACGCCCTTGCCGGAAATGTGGCGACCTTGCCGCGTTTGTGGCGACCCTGCTGGATTTGTGGCGACATTGCCGGATTTATGGCGACCTTGCCGGAAATGTGGCGCCCTTGCGGATTTGTGGCGACCTTGCCGGATTTATGGCGACCTTGCCGGGAATGTGGCGACCTTGCCGGATTTATGGCGACATTCCCGGATTAATGGCGACCTTGCCGGAAATGTGGCGACCTTGCCGGATTCGTGGCGACCTTACCGGATTTATGGCGACCTTGCCTGAAATGTGGCGACCTTCCCTGATTTGTGGCCACCTTGCCGGATTTATGGCGACCATGCCGGAAATATGGCGACCTTGCCGGATTTGTGGCGACCTTGCCGGAATTACGGCGAACTTGCCGGATTTGTGGCGAACTTGCCGGATAGTTGGCGACCTCGCCGGGAATGTGGCGACCTTGCCGGATTTGTGGCGACCTTGCCGGATGTATTGCGACCTCCACGGAAATGTTGCGATCTTGCCGGATTTTTGGCGACTTTGACGGATATATGGCAACCTCACCGGAAATGTGGCGACCTTGCCGGATTTGTGGCGACCTTGCCGGGTTTATGGCGACCTTGCCGGAAATGTGGCGACCTTGCCGGATTTGTGGCGACCTTGTCGGATTTATGGCGACCTTGCCGGCAATATCGCGAACTTGCCGGATTTGGGGCGACCTTGCCGGATTTCACGCCACCTTGCGGGATTTATGGCGACATTGCCGGAAATATGGCGACCTTGCCGGATTTGACGCAAACTTGCCGGATTTATGGCGATCTTGTCGGAAATATAGCGACCTTGCCGGATTTTTGGCGACCTTGCCGGATTTGTGGCGACCTTGCCGGAAATGTGGAGACCTTGCCGGATTTGTGGCGACCTTGCCGGATTTATGGCGACTTTGCCGGATTTATGGCGACCTTGCTGGAAATATGGCGACGTTGCCGCATTTGTGGCGACCTTGCCGGATTAATGGCGACCTTGCCGGAAATATGTCGGCCTTGCCGCATTTGTGGCGACCTTGCAGGATTTATTGCGACCTTGCCGGAAAGATAATAATAATAATAATAATAGATTTTATTTATATAGCGCTTTTCAGGACTAAAGTAGCTTTACAATTGAGAGTCAGGAATAAACAAAACAAAATAGAGCAGTAAGACAGAGGGGGGGGGACATGGGACTAAGGGTATGCAGAGGTGAAGAGATGGGTCTTGAGGCGGGACTGGAAGATGGTGAGGGACTCAGAATTTCGGACCGGTTGTGGGAGGGAATTCCAGAGCCTGGGAGCTGCCCTGGAGAAGGCTCTGCCTCCAAAAGTGCAGAGGTTTGATTTCGGAGTGGAGAGGAGACCAGCTGATGTGGATCTGAGGGACCGTGAGAGATAAGGGGGGGCCAGGTTGTTGAGGGCTTTGTAGGTGAGGACCAGGATTTTGTAGGTGATCCGGTGGGAAATGGGAAGCCAGTGAAGTTCTTTGAGAACTGGGGTGATGTGGTGCCAGGATTTGGTGTGGGTAATGAGTCGAGCGGCTGCATTTTGGACCAGTTGGAGTCGTTTGATGCTGCTGGAATTGATTCCGAAAAGAAGAGAGTTAGAGTAGTCCAGTCGGGAGGAGATGAAGGCATGGATGAGTCTTTCAGCAGCGGGGGGTGTGAGAGACGATCTCATGGCAAGATGTCGACCTTGCCGCATTTGTGGCGACCTTGCCGGATTTATGGAGACCTTGCTGGAAATATGGCGACCTTGCCGGAAATGTGGCGACCTTGCCGGATTTGTGGCGACCTTGCCGGATTTATGGCGCCATTGCCGGGATTGTGGCGACCTTGCCGGATTTGAGGCCACCTTCCGGATTTATGGCCACCATGCCGGAAATATGGCGACCTTGCCGGATTTGTGGCGACCTTGCCGGAATTATGGCGATCTTGCCGGAAATATGGCGACCTTGCCGTATCTGTGGCGACCTTGCCGGAAATATGGCGACCTTGCCGGATTTGTGCCGACCTTGCTGATTTATGGCGACCTTGCCGGAAATGTGGCGACCTTGCCGGATTGTGGCGACTTTGCCGGATTTATGGCGGCCTTGCCGGGAATGTGGCGACCTTGCCGGATCTATGGCGACCTTTCCGGAATAATGGCGACCTTGCCGGAAATGTGGCGACCTTGCCGGGTTTGTGGCGACTTTGCCGGATTAATGGCGACCTTGCCGGAAATGTGGCGACCATGCCGGATTTGTGGCGACGATGCCGGATGTATGGCGACATTGCCGAAATGTTGCGACCTTGCCGGATTTGTGGCGACCTTGCCGGATCTATGGCGACCTTGTAGGAAATGTGGCGACCTTGCCGGATTTGACGCCACCTTGCGGGATTTATCGCGACATTGCCGGAAATATGGCGACCTTGCCGGATTTGACGTAAACTTGCCGGATTTATGGCGACCTTGACGGAAATATAGCGACCTTGCCGGATTTTGGCGACCTTGCCGGATTTGTTGCGACCTTGCCGGAAATGTGGTGACCTTGCCGGATTTGTGGCGACCTTGCCGGATTTATGGCGACTTTGCCGGATTTATGGCGACCTTGCTGAAAAATATGGCGACGTTGCCGCATTTGTGGCGACCTTGCCGGATTCATGGCGACCTTGCCGGAAATATGTCTACCTTGCCGCATTTGTGGCGATCTTGCAGGATTTATTGCGACCTTGCCGGAAATATGTCGACCATGCCGCATTTGTGGCGAACTTGACGGATTTATGGAGACCTTGCCGGAAATATGGCGACCTTGCCGGAAATGTGGCGACCTTGCCGGATTTGTGGCGACCTTGCATGATTTATGGCGACCTTGCCGGAAATGTGGCGACCTTGCCGTGTTTGTGGCGACTTTGCCGGATTTATGGCGCCATTGCCGTGAATGTGGCGACCTTGCCGGATTTGAGGCCACCTTGCCGGATTAAGGCGACCTCGCCAGGAATATGGCGACCTTGCCGGATTTGTGGCGACCTTGCCGGATTTATGGCGACCTAGCCTGAATTGTGGCGACCTTGCCGTAATTTTGGCGACCTTGCCGGGTTTATGGCGACATTCCCGCAAATGTGGCGACCTTGACGGATTTGTGGCGACCTTGCCCGGTTTATGGCGACCTTGCTGGATTTATGGCGACCTTGCCGGAAATATGCCGACCTTGCCGGATTTATGGAGACCTTGCAGGATTTTTGGGACATCGCCGGAAATATGGCGACCTCGCCGAATTTATGGCGACCTTGCGGGATTTATGGCGACTCGCCGGAAATATGGCGACATCGCCGGATTTATGGCGACCTTGCCGGATTGATGGCGACCTTGCCGGAAATATGGCGACCTCGCCCGAGTTTATGGCGAACTCGCCGGAACTGTGGGCACCTTGCCGGAGTTATGGCGACCTTGCCGGATTTATGACGACCTCGTCGGGAATGTGGCGACCTTCCCTGATTTGTGGCCACCTTGCTGGCCACTGTGGCCACCTTGCCGGAATTATGGCGACCTTGCCGGATATATGGCGACCTCGTCGGAAATGTGGCTACCATGCCGAATTTGAGGCCAACTTGCCGGATTTATGGCGACCTCGCCGGAAATATGGCGACCTAGACGGAAATATGGCGATCTTGCCGGGTCTATGGCGACCGTGCCGGATTTATGGCGACCTTGCAGGAAATATGGCGACGTACCGGATTTGTGGCGACCTTGACGGATTTATGGCGACCTTGCCGGAATTGTGGCGACCTTGCCGTATTTGTGGCGACCTTGCCGGATTTATGGCGACCTTGCGGCAAATGTGGCGATCTTGCCGGATTTCTGGCGACCTTGCCGGATTTATGGCGACCTTGCCGGAAATGTGGTGACCTTGCCGGATTTGATCGACCTTGCCGGAAATATGGAGACCTTGCCGGATTTATGGCGTCCTAGCCGGATTTATGGAGACCTTGCCGGATTTATGGCGACCTTGCCGGAAATATGGCGACCTTGCCGGAAATGTGGCGACCTTGCCGCATTTGTGGCGGCCTTGCCGGATTTGCGGCGACCTTGCCGGATTTATGGCGACCTTGCCGGGAATGTGGCGACCTTGCCGGATTTATGGCGACGTTCCCGGATTAATGGCGACCTTGCCGGAAATGTGGCGACGTTGCTGGATTTCTGGCGACCTTGCCGGGTTTATGGCGACCTTGCGTGAAATGTGGCGACCTTGACGGATTTGTGGCGACCTTGCCGGATTTATGGCGGCCTTGCCGGGGATGTGGCGACGGTACCGGATTTGTGGCGACCTTGCCGGATTTATGGCGACCTTGCCGGAATTGTGGCGACCTTGCCGTATTTGTGGCGACCTTGCCGGATTTATGGCGACCTTGCGGCAAGTGTGGCGACCTTGCCGGATTTGTGGCGACCTTGCCGGATTTATGGCGACCTTGTCGGATTTATGGCGACCTTGCCTGAAATGTGGCGACCTTGACGGATTTGTGGCGACCTTGCCGGATTTATGGCGACCTTGCCGGGGATGTGGCGACCGTACCGGATTTGTGGCGACCTTGCCGGATTTATGGCGACCTTGCCGGAATTGTGGCGACCTTGCCGTATTTGTGGCGACCTTGGCGGATTTATTGCGACCTTGCGGCAAATATGGCGACCTTGCCGGATTTCTGGCGACCTTGACGGATTTATGGCGACCTTGCCGGAAATGTGGCGACCTTGCCGGATTTGATCGACCTTGCCGGAAATATGGCGACCTTGCCGGAGTTATGGCGTCCTAGCCGGATTTATGGAGACCTTGCCGGATTTATGGCGACCTTGCCGGAAATGTGGCGACCTTGCCGGATTTGATCGACCTTGCCGGAAATATGGCGACCTTGCCGGATTTATGGCGTCCTAGCCGGATTTCTGGAGACCTTGCCGGATTTATGGCGACCTTGCCGGGAATATGGCGACCTTGCCGGAAATGTGGCGACCTTGTCGGATGTATTGCGACCTCCACGGAAATGTTGCGATCTTGCCGGATTTTTGGCGACTTTGCCGGATATATGGCGACCTCGCCGGAAATGTGGCGACCTTGCCGGATTTATGGCGACCTTGCCGGCAATATGGCGACCTTGACGGATTTGTGGCGACCTTGCCGGATTTGTGGCGACCATGCCGGATTTATGGCGACCTTGCCGGAAATATGGCGACCTTGCCGCATTTGTGGCGACCTTGCCGGATTTATGGTTACCTTGCCGGAAATATGGCGACCTTGCCGGAAATGTGGCGACCTTGCCGGATTTATGGCGACCTTGCCGGATTTATGGCGACCTTGCCGGAAATGTGGCGACCGAGCCGGATTTGTGGCGACCTTGCCGGAATTATGGCGATCTTGCCGGAAATGTGGCGACCTTGCCGGATTTATGACGACCTTGTCGGATTTGTGGCGAACGCCGGATTTATGGCGACCTTGCCGGAAATGTGGCGACCTTGCCGCATTTATGGCGACCTTGCCGGATTTATGGCGACATTCCCGGATTAATGGCGACCTTGCCGCAATTGTGGCGACCTTGCTGGATTTGTGGCGACCTTGCCGGGTTTACGGCGACCTTGCCTGAAATGTGGCGACCTTGACGGATTTGTGGCGACCTTGCCGGATTTATGGCGACCTTGCCTGGGATGTGGCGACCGTACTGGATTTGTGGCGACCTTGACGGATTTATGGCGACCTTGCCGGAATTGTGTCGACCTTGCCGTATTTGTGGCGACCTTGCCGGATTTATGGCGACCTTGCGGCAAATGTGGCGACCTTGCCGGATTTATGTCGACCTTGCCGGAAATGCGGCGACCTTCCCGGATTTGATCGACCTTGCCGGAAATATGGCGACCTTGCCGGATTTATGGCGTCCTAGCCGGATTTATGGAGACCTTGCCGGATTTATGGCGACCTTGCCGGAAATATGGCGACCTTGCCGGAAATGTGGCGACCTTGCCGCATTTGTGGCGGCCTTGCTGGATTTGTGGCGACCTTGCCGGATTTATGGCGACCTTACCGGAAATGTCGCGACCTTGCCGGATTTGCGGCGACCTTGCCGGATTTATGGCGACCTTGCCGGGAATGTGGCGACCTTGCCGGATTTATGGCGACATTCCCGGATTAATGGCGACCTTGCCGGAAATGTGGCGACGTTGCTGGATTTGTGGCGACCTTGCCGGGTTTATGGCGACCTTGCCTGAAATGTGGCGGCCTTGGCGGATTTGTGGCGACCTTGCCGGATTTATCGCGACCTTGCCGGGGATGTGGCGACCGTACCGGATTTGTGGCGACCCTGACGGTTTTATGGCGACCTTGCCGGAATTGTGGCGACCTTGCCGTATTTGTGGCGACCTTGCCGGATTTATGGCGACCTTGCGGCAAATGTGGCGATCTTGCCGGATTTCTGGCGACCTTGCCGGATTTATGGCGACCTTGCCGGAAATGTGGCGACCTTGCCGGATTTGATCGACCTTGCCGGAAATATGGCGACCTTGCCGGATTTATGGCTGCCTAGCCGGATTTATGGAGACCTTGCCGGATTTATGGCGACCTTGCCGGAAATATGGCGACCTTGCCGGAAATGTGGCGACATTGCCGCATTTGTGGCGGCCTTGCTGGATTTGTGGCGACCTTGCCGGATTTATGGCGACCCTACCGGAAATGTCGCGACCTTGCCGGATTTGCGGCGACCTTGCCGGATTTATGGCGACCTTGCCGGGAATGTGGCGACCTTGCCGGATTTATGGCGACGTTCCCGGATTAATGGCGACCTTGCCGGAAATGTGGCGACCTTGCTGGATTTGTGGCGACCTTGCCGGGTTTATGGCGACCTTGCCTGAAATGTGGCGACCTTGACGTATTTGTGGCGACCTTGCCGGATTTATGGCGACCTTGCCTGGGATGTGGCGACCGTACTGGATTTGTGGCGACCTTGACGGATTTATGGCGACCTTGCCGGAATTGTGGCGACCTTGCCGTATTTGTGGCGACCTTGCCGGATTTATGGCGACCTTGCGGCAAATGTGGCGACCTTGCCGGATTTCTGGCGACCTTGCCGGATTTATGTCGACCTTGCCGGAAATGTGGCGACCTTCCCGGATTTGATCGACCTTGCCGGAAATATGGCGACCTTGCCGGATTTATGGCGTCCTAGCCGGATTTATGGAGACCTTGCCGGATTTATGGCGACCTTGCCGGAAATATGGCGACCTTGCCGGAAATGTGGCGACCTTGCCGCATTTGTGGCGGCCTTGCTGGATTTGTGGCGACCTTGCCGGATTTATGGCGACCTTACCGGAAATGTCGCGACCTTGCCGGATTTGCGGCGACCTTGCCGGATTTATGGCGACCTTGCCGGGAATGTGGCGACCTTGCCGGATTTATGGCGACATTCCCGGATTAATGGCGACCTTGCCGGAAATGTGGCGACGTTGCTGGATTTGTGGCGACCTTGCCGGGTTTATGGCGACCTTGCCTGAAATGTGGCGTCCTTGGCGGATTTGTGGCGACCTTGCCGGATTTATGGCGACCTTGCCGGGGATGTGGCGACCGTACCGGATTTGTGGGGACCTTGACGGATTTATGGCGACCTTGCCGGAATTGTGTCGACCTTGCCGTATTTGTGGCGACCTTGCCGGATTTATGGCGACCTTGCGGCAAATGTGGCGATCTTGCAGGATTTCTGGCGACATTGCCGGATTTATGGCGACCTTGCCGGAAATGTGGCGACCTTGCCGGATTTGATCGACCTTGCCGGAAATATGGCGACCTTGCCGGATTTATGGCGTCCTAGCCGGATTTATGGAAACCTTGCCGGATTTATGGCGACCTTGCCGGAAATGTGGCGACCTTGACGCATTTGTGGCGGCCTTGCTGGATTTGTGGCGACCTTGCCGGTTTTATGGCGACCCTACCGGAAATGTCGCGACCTTGCCGGATTTGCGGCGACCTTGCCGGATTTATGGCGACCTTGCCGGGAATGTGGCGACCTTGCCGGATTTATGGCGACGTTCCCGGATTAATGGCGACCTTGCCGGAAATGTGGCGACGTTGCTGGATTTGTGGCGACCTTGCCGGGTTTATGGCGACCTTGCGTGAAATGTGCCGACCTTAACGGATTTGTGGCGACCTTGACGGATTTATGGCGACCTTGCCGGCGATGTGGCGACGGTACCGGGTTTGTGGCGACCTTGCCGGATTTATGGCGACCTTGCCGGAATTGTGGCGACATTGCCGTATTTGTGGCGACCTTGCCGGATTTATGGCGACCTTGCGGCAAGTGTGGCGACCTTGCCGGATTTGTGGCGACCTTGCCGGATTTATGGCGACCTTGTCGGATTTATGGCGACATTGTGGAATTTGTGGCGACTTTGCCGGATTTATGGCGACCTTGCCGGAAATGTGGCGACCTTGCCGGACTTGTGGCGACCTTGCCGGATTCATGGCGACCTTGCCGGAAATGTGGCGACCTTGCCGGATTTGTGGCGACGATGCCAGATTTCTGGCGACCTAGCCGATATGTTGCGACCTTACCGGATTTGTGGCGACCTTGCCGGATTTATGGCGACCTTGCCGGAAATGTGGCGACCTTGCCGGATTTGACGCGACCTTGCCGGAAATATGGCGACCTTGCCGGATTTATGTCGTCCTAGCCGGATTTATGGCGACCTTGCCGGATTTATGGCGACCTTGCCGGAAATATGGCGACCTTGCCGGATTTGTAGCGACCTTGCCGAATTTATGGCGACCTTGACGGAGATATGGCGACCTTGCCGGATTTGTGGCAACCTTGCCGGAAATATGGCGACCTTGCCGAATTTATGGCGTCCTAGCCGGATTTATGGCGACCGTGCCGGAAATACGGCGACCGTGCAGGAGTTATAGCGACTTTCCTGATTTATGGCGACTTGCCGGATTTAAGGCGACTTTACCGGATATTTGGCGACATCGACGGAATTATGGCGACTTTGCCGGATTTATGGCGACCTTGCCGCATTTGTGGCGACTTTGCCGGATTTATGGCGACGTTGGCGGAAATGTGGCGACCTTCCCGGATTTATGGCGACCTTGCCGGATTTATGGCGACCTTGCCGGGAATATGGCGACCTTGCCGGATTTATGGCGACATTCCCGGATTAATGGCGCCCTTGCCGGAAATGTGACGCCCTTGCCGGAAATGTGGCGACCTTGCCGCATTTGTGGCGACCCTGCTGGATTTTTGGTGAACTTGCCGGATTTATGGCGACCTTGCCGGAAATGTGGCGGCCTTGCGGATTTGTGGCGACCTTGCCGGATTTATGGCGACCTTGCCGGGAATGTGGCGACCTTGCCGGATGTATGGCGACATTCCAGGATTAATGGCGACCTTGCCGGAAATGTGGCGACCTTGCCGCATTTGTGGCGACCTTGCCGGATTTATGGCGACATTCCCGGATTAATGGCGACCTTGCCGGAAATGTGGCGACCTTGACGGATTTGTGGCGACCTTGCCGGAATTATGGCGACCTTGCCTGGTGGATGTGGCGACCGTACCGGATTTGTGGCGACCTTGCCAGGTTTATGGCGACCTTGCGGAATTGTGGCGACCTTGCCGTATTTGTGGCGACCTTGCCGGATTTATGGCGAACTTGCGGCAAATGTGGCGACCTTGCCGGATTTCTGGCGACCTTGCCGGATTTATGGCGACCTTGCGGAAATGTGGCGACCTTGCTGGATTTGATCGACCTTGCCGGAAATATGGCGACCTTGCCGGATTTATGGCGACCTTGCCGGAAATATGGCGACCTTTCCGGAAATATGGCGACCTTGCCGCATTTGTGGCGACCTTGCTGGATTTGTGGCGACCTTGCCGGATTTATGGCGACCTTACCGGAAATGTGGCGACCTTGCCGGATTTGCGGCGACCTTGCCGGATTTATGGCGACCTTGCCGGGAATGTGGCGACCTTGCCGGATTTATGGCGACCTTGCCGGATTTATGGCGACCTTGCCGGGGATGTGGCGACGGTACCGGATTTGTGGCGACCTTGCCGGATTTATGGCGACCTTGCCGGAATTGTGGCGACCTTGCCGTATTTGTGGCGACCTTGCCGGATTTATGGCGACCTTGCGGCAAGTGTGGCGACCTTGCCGGATTTGTGGCGAGCTTGCCGGATTTATGGCGACCTTGTCGGATTTATGGCGACATTGTGGGATTTGTGGCGACCTTGCCGGATTTATGGCGACCTTGCCGGAAATGTGGCGACCTTGCCGGACTTGTGGCGACCTTGCCGGATTCATGGTGACCTTGCCGGAAATGTGGCGACCTAGCCGGATTTATGGCGACCGTGCCGGAAATTCGGCGACCGTGCCGGAGTTATTGCGACTTTCCAGATTTATGGCGACTTGCCGGATTTATGCGGACTTTACCGGAAATATGGCGACATCGACGGAATTATGGCGACCTTGCAGGATTTTATGGCGACCTCGCCGGAAATATGGCGATCTCGCTGGATTTATGGCGACATTGCAGGAAATATGGCGACCTTGCCGGATTTATGGCGACCTTGCCGCATTTGTGGCGACCTTGCCGGATTTATGGCGACCTTGCCGGATTTATGGCGACCTTGCCGGGGATGTGGCGACGGTACCGGATTTGTGGCGACCTTGCCGGATTTATGGCGACCTTGCCGGAATTGTGGCGACCTTGCCGTATTTGTGGCGACCTTGCCGGATTTATGGCGACCTTGCGGCAAGTGTGGCGACCTTGCCGGATTTGTGGCGAGCTTGCCGGATTTTATGGCGACCTTGTCGGATTTATGGCGACATTGTGGGATTTGTGGCGACCTTGCCGGATTTATGGCGACCTTGCCGGAAATGTGGCGACCTTGCCGGACTTGTGGCGACCTTGCCGGATTCATGGTGACCTTGCCGGAAATGTGGCGACCTAGCCGGATTTATGGCGACCGTGCCGGAAATTCGGCGACCGTGCCGGAGTTATTGCGACTTTCCAGATTTATGGCGACTTGCCGGATTTATGCGGACTTTACCGGAAATATGGCGACATCGACGGAATTATGGCGACCTTGCAGGATTTATGGCGACCTCGCCGGAAATATGGCGATCTCGCTGGATTTATGGCGACATTGCAGGAAATATGGCGACCTTGCCGGATTTATGGCGACCTTGCCGCATTTGTGGCGACCTTGCCGGATTTATGGCGACGTTGCCGGAAATGTGGCGACCTTGCCGGATCTGTGGTGACCTTGCCGGATTTATGGCGACCTTGCCGGGAATGTGGCGACCTTGCCGGATTTATGGCGACATTCCCGGATTAATGGCGACCTTGCCGGAAATGTGACGCCCTTGCCGGAAATGTGGCGACCTTGCCGCGTTTGTGGCGACCCTGCTGGATTTGTGGCGACATTGCCGGATTTATGGCGACCTTGCCGGAAATGTGGCGGCCTTGCGGATTTGTGGCGACCTGCCGGATTTATGGCGACCTTGCCGGGAATGTGGCGACCTTGCCGGATTTATGGCGACATTCCCGGATTAATGGCGACCTTGCCGGAAATGTGGCGACCTTGCCGGATTTGTGGCGACCTTGCCGGATTTATGGCGACCTTGCCTGAAATGTGGCGACCTTCCCTGATTTGTGGCCACCTTGCCGGATTTATGGCGACCATGCCGGAAATATGGCGACCTTGCCGGATTTGTGGCGACCTTGCCGGAATTACGGCGAACTTGCCGGATTTGTGGCGAACTTGCCGGATAGTTGGCGACCTCGCCGGGAATGTGGCGACCTTGCCGGATTTGTGGCGACCTTGCCGGATGTATTGCGACCACCATGGAAATGTTGCGATCTTGCCGGATTTTGGGGGACTTTGCCGGATATATGGCGACCTCGCCGGAAATGTGGCGACCTTGCCGGATTTGTTGCGACCTTGCCGGGTTTATGGCGACCTTGCCGGAAATGTGGCGACCTTGCCGGATTTGTGGCGACCTTGTCGGATTTATGGCGACCTTGCCGGCAATATGGCGACCTTGCCGGATTTGGGGCTACCTTGCCGGATATATGGCGACCATGCCGGAAATATAGCGACCTTGACGGATTTGTGGCGACCTTGCCGGATTTATGGCGACCTAACGGGAAATATGGCAACCTTGCCGGATTTGTGGCGACCTTGCCGGATTTATGGCGACCTTGCGGGAAATGTGGCGACCGAGCCGGATTTGTGGCGACCTTGCCGGATTTATGGCGATATTGCTGGAAATGTGGCGACCTTGCCGGATTTATGACGACCTTGTCAAGTTTCAAGTTTCCTTTATTGTCATTCAGATCTTTCGGTCTGAACGAAATTGTGATGCCTGCAGTCATACACAGAACCAATAATAACAAAACATACAATAAACACAAATTAAACATCCACCACAGTGAGTTCACCAAGCACACCCTCACTGTGATGGAGGCAAAGTCTTAGTCTCCGTCTCTTCCCTCCTTGTTTTCCCTCTGCGCTGAGGCGATCGATCCAGGCCGAAGATGCCGCCCTCCAGTCCAGTGGACCTCCGTGGTGATGTCGCCGCCGCCGAAAGCCGGAACGCCGTCTCCGCTCCGAGACGGCCCGCCACAGCATCAGCCCCGGGTCCCGAAGTCTCCGCTCCGGGCCGCTGCACCAGCTCCAGGCCCCGCAGTCCCCGCTCCGGGACGCTGCCCCAGCTCCGGGGCCTGCAGTCTCCGCTCCGGCCCGCCACAGCATCAGCTCCGGGTCCCGCAGTCTCCGCTCCGGGCCAAATGTGGCGACCTTGCCGGATTTCTGGCGACCTTGCCGGATTTATGGCGACCTTGCCGGAAATGTGGCGACCTTGCCGGATTTGATCGACCTTGCCGGAAATATGGCGACCTTGCCGGATTTATGGCGACCTTGCCGGAAATATGGCGACCTTTCCGGAAATATGGCGACCTTGCCGCATTTGTGGCGACCTTGCTGGATTTGTGGCGACCTTGCCGGATTTATGGCGACCTTACCGGAAATGTGGCGACCTTGCCGGATTTGCGGCGACCTTGCCGGATTTATGGCGACCTTGCCGGGAATGTGGCGACCTTGCCGGATTTGTGGCGACCTTGCCGGATTTATGGCGACCTTGCCGGGGATGTGGCGACGGTACCGGATTTGTCGCGACCTTGCCGGATTTATGGCGTCCTTGCCGGAATTGTGGCGACCTTGCAGTATTTGTGGCGACCTTGCCGGATTTATGGCGACCTTGCGGCAAGTGTGGCGACCTTGCCGGATTTGTGGCGACCTCGCTTGATGTATGGCGACCTTGTCGGATTTATGGCGACATTGTGGGATTTGTGGCGACCTTGCCGGATTTATGGCGACCTTGCCGGAAATGTGGCGACCTTGCCGGACTTGTGGCGACCTTGCCGGATTCATGGCGACCTTGCCGGAAATGTGGCGACCTTGCCGGATTTGTGGCGACGATGCCGGATTTCTGGCGACCTTGCCGATATGTTGCGACCTTACCGGATTTGTGGCGACCTTGCCGGATTTATGGCGACCTTGCCGGAAATGTGGCGACCTTGCCGGACTTGTGGCGACCTTGCCGGATTCATGGTGACCTTGCCGGAAATGTGGCGACCTTGCCGGATTTATGGCGTCCTAGCTGGATTTATGGCGACCTTGCCGGATTTATGGCGACCTTGCCGGAAATATGGCGACCTTGCCGGATTTGTGGCGACCTTGCCGAATTTATGGCGACCTTGACGGAGATATGGCGACCTTGCCGGATTTGTGGCAACCTTGCCGGAAATATGGCGACCTTGCCGGATTTATGGCGTCCTAGCCGGATTTATGGCGACCGTGCCGGAAATTCGGCGACCGTGCCGGAGTTATTGCGACTTTCCAGATTTATGGCGACTTGCAGGATTTATGGGGACTTTACCGGAAATATGGCGACATCGACGGAATTATGGCGACCTTGCAGGATTTATGGCGACCTCGCCGGAAATATGGCGATCTCGCTGGATTTATGGCGACATTGCAGGAAATATGGCGACCTTGCCGGATTTATGGCGACCTTGCCGCATTTGTGGCGACCTTGCCGGATTTATGGCGACGTTGCCGGAAATGTGGCGACCTTGCCGGATCTGTGGTGACCTTGCCGGATTTATGGCGACCTTGCCGGGAATGTGGCGACCTTGCCGGATTTATGGCGACATTCCCGGATTAATGGCGACCTTGCCGGAAATGTGACGCCCTTGCCGGAAATGTGGCGACCTTGCCGCGTTTGTGGCGACCCTGCTGGATTTGTGGCGACATTGCCGGATTTATGGCGACCTTGCCGGAAATGTGGCGGCCTTGCGGATTTGTGGCGACCTTGCCGGATTTATGGCGACCTTGCCGGGAATGTGGCGACCTTGCCGGATTTATGGCGACATTCCCGGATTAATGGCGACCTTGCCGGAAATGTGGCGACCTTGCCGGATTTGTGGCGACCTTGTCGGATTTATGGCGACCTTGCCTGAAATGTGGCGACCTTCCCTGATTTGTGGCCACCTTGCCGGATTTATGGCGACCATGCCGGAAATATGGCGACCTTGCCGGATTTGTGGCGACCTTGCCGGAATTACGGCGAACTTGCCGGATTTGTGGCGAACTTGCCGGATAGTTGGCGACCTCGCCGGGAATGTGGCGACCTTGCCGGATTTGTGGCGACCTTGCCGGATGTATTGCGACCTCCACGGAAATGTTGCGATCTTGCCGGATTTTTGGCGACTTTGCCGGATATATGGCGACCTCGCCGGAAATGTGGCGACCTTGCCGGATTTGTGGCGACCTTGCCGGGTTTATGGCGACCTTGCCGGAAATGTGGCGACCTTGCCGGATTTGTGGCGACCTTGTCGGATTTATGGCGACCTAGCCGGCAATATCGCGAACTTGCCGGATTTGGGGCGACCTTGCCGGATTTATGGCGACCATGCCGGAAATATAGAGACCTTGACGGATTTGTGGCGACCTTGCCGGATTTATGGCGACCTAACCGGAAATATGGCAACCTTGCCGGATTTGTGGCGACCTTGCCGGATTTGTGGCGACCATGCCGGATTTATGGCGACCTTGCCGGGAATATGGCGACCTTGCCGCATTTGTGGCGACCTTGCCGGATTTATGGTTACCTTGCCGGAAATATGGCGACCTTGCCGGTAATCTGGCGACTTTGCCGGATTTATGGCGACCTTGCCGGAAATGTGGCGACCGAGCCGGCTTTGTGGCGACCTTGCCGGATTTATGGCGATCTTGCTGGAAATGTGGCGACCTTGCCGGATTTATGACGACCTTGTCAAGTTTCAAGTTTCCTTTATTGTCATTCAGACCTTTCGGTCTGAACGAAATTGTGATGCCTGCAGTCATACACAGAACCAATAATAACAAAACATACAATAAACACAAATTAAACATCCACCACAGTGAGTTCACCAAGCACACCCTCACTGTGATGGAGGCAAAGTCTTAGTCTCCGTCTCTTCCCTCCTTGTTCTCCCTCTGCGCTGAGGCGATCGATCCAGGCCGAAGATGCCACCCTCCAGTCCAGTGGACCTCCGTGGTGATGTCGCCGCCGCCGAAAGCCGGAACGCCGTCTCCGCTCCGATACGGCCCGCCACAGCATCAGCCCCGGGTCCCGAAGTCTCCGCTCCGGGCCGCTGCACCAGCTCCAGGCCCCGGAGTCCCCGCTCCGGGCCGCTGCCCCAGCTCCGGGTCCCGTAGTCTCCGCTCCGGGCCTCCGCCCCAGCTCTGGGTCCCCGCTCCGGGCCGCTGCACCAGCTCCAGGTCCCGTAGTCTCCGCTCCGGACCCCGCTGCATCAGCTCCAGGCCACCGCCGAAAGCCAGAACGCCGCACCAACAAGTCAGGCCACCGCTGCCTCAGCCCCGAAGACGGCCAGCCTCCCGTTGGTAAGTCCTGGCAGGCTCTGCCTCCGTAGCCTCGGGGTCGGTCGCAGGATGGAGGCGGCCAGCCCCGCCATTAGGCCTCACCGCAGACGGAGGCAGGGAAGGGGGATACGACACGAAAAAGTCGCATTCCCCCGAAGGAGGAGACAGAGGACATGTTTCTCCCCCCCTAACACAACCCAACAAACTAAAACTTAACAAAACAAGACAAAAAAAACAACAGAAAAAGTAAAAACAGACGGACTGCAGGCGAGCCGCAGCCGATTAACAGCGCCGCCACTTCCGGAGTTGTGGCGAACGCCGGATTTATGGCGACCTTGCCGCAAATGTGGCGACCTTGCCGCATTTGTGGCGACCTTGCCGGATTTATGGCGACGTTCCCGGATTAATGGCGACTTTGCCGGAAATGTGGCGACGTTGCTGGATTAGTGGCGACCTTGCCGGGTTTATGGCGACCTTGTCTGAAATGTGGCGACCTTGACGGATTTGTGGCGACCTTGCCGGATTTATGGCGACCTTGCCGAGGATGTGGCGACCGTACCGGATTTGTGGCGACCTTGCCGGATTTATGGCGACCTTTGACGGAATTGTGGCGACCTTGCCGTATTTGAGGCGACCTTGCCGGATTTATGGCGACCTTGCGGCAAATGTGGCGACCTTGCCGGATTTCTGGCTACCTTGCCGGATTTATGGCGACCTTGCCGGAAATGTGGCGACCTTGCCGGATTTGATCGACCTTGCCGGAAATATGGCGACCTTGCCGGATTTATGGCGTCCTAGCCGGATTTATTGAGACCTTGCCGGATTTATGGCGACCTTGCCGGAAATATGGCGACCTTGCCGGAAATATGGCGACCTTGCCGGAAATGTGGCGACCTTGCCGCATTTGTGGCGACCTTGCTGGATTTGTGGCGACCTTGCCGGATTTATGGCGACCTTACCGGAAATGTGGCGACCTTGCCGGATTTGCGGCGACCTTGCCGGATTTATGGTGACCTTGCCGGGAATGTGGCGACCTTGCCGGATTTATGGCGACATTCCCGGATTAATGGCGCCCTTGCCGGAAATGTGGCGACGTTGCTGGATTTGTGGCGAACTTGCCGGGTCTATGGCGACCTTGCCTGAAATGTGGCGACCTTGATGGATTTGTGGCGACCTTGCCGGATTTATGGCGACCTTGCAGGGCATGTGGCGACGGTACCGGATTTGTGGCGACCTTGCCGGATTTATGGCGAGCTTGCCGGAATTGTGGCGACCTTGCCGTATTTGTGGCGACCTTGCCGGATTTATGGCGACCTTGCGGCAAGTGGCGACCTTGCCGGATTTATGGCGTCCTAGCCGGATTTATGGCGACCTTGCCGGATTTATGGCGACCTTGCCGGAAATATGGCGACCCTGCCGGATTTGTGGCGACCTTGCCGAATTTATGGCGACCTTGACGGAGATAAGGCGACCTTGCCGGATTTGTGGCAACCTTGCCGGAAATATGGCGACCTTGCCGGATTTATGGCGTCTTAGCCGGATTTATGGCGACCGTGCCGGAAATACGGCGACCGTGCCGGAGTTATGGCGACTTTCCGGATTTATGGCGACTTGCCGGATTTATGGCGACTTTACCGGAAATATGGCGACATCGACGGAATTATGGCGACCTTGCCGGATTTATGGCGACCTCGCTGGAAATATGGCGACCTCGCTGGATTTATGGCGACATTGCCGGAAATATGGCGACCTTGCCGGATTTATGGCGACCTTGCTGCATTTGTGGCGACCTTGCCGGATTTATGGCGACGTTGCCGGAAATGTGGCGACCTTGCCGGATTTGTGGCGACCTTGCCGGATTTATGGCGACCTTGCCGGGAATGTGGCGACCTTGCCGGATTTATGGCGACATTCCCGGATTAATGGCGACCTTGCCGGAAATGTGACGCCCTTGCCGGAAATATGGCGACCTTGCCGCATTTGTGGCGACCCTGCCGGATTTGTGGCGACCTTGCCGGATTTATGGCGACCTTGCCTGAAATGTGGCGACCTTCCCTGCTTTGTGGCCACCTTGCCGGATTTATGGCGACCATGCCGGATTTGTGGCGACCTTGCCGGAATTACGGCGAACTTGCCGGAAATATGGCGACCTTGCCGGATTTGTGGCGTCCTTGGTGGATTTATGGAGAACTTGCAGGGAATATGGAGACCTTGACGGATTTGTGGTGACCTTGCCGGATTTATGGCGTCCTTGCCGGAAATATGGCGACCTTGCCGGATTTGTGGCGACCTTGCCGGATTTATGGCGACCTTGCCGGTAATATGGCGACCTTGCCCGATTTGTGGCGACCTTGCCGGATTTATGGCGACCTCGCCGGAAATATGGCGACCTCTCCAGATTTATAACGACCTTGCCGGGATTAGGGCGACCTCGCCTGAAATATGGCGACCTCGCCGGTTTATGGAGACGTTGCCGGATTTATGGCGACCTCGGCGGAAATATCGCGACCTCGCCGGATTTATGGCGACCTTGCCGTCTGTCTGACGACCTCGCCGGAAATATGGCGACCTGGCCGGATTTATGGCGACCTTGCTGGATTTGTGGCGACCTTGCCGGAAAAATGGCGACCGCGCCGGAATTATGGCGACGTTGCGGGATATGTGGCGAACGACGGATTTATGGCGACCTCGCCGGACTTATGGCGACCTTGCCGGATTTGTGGCGAACTTGCCGGATAGTTGGCGACCTCGCCGGGAATGTTGCGACCTTGCCGGATTTCTGGCGACCTTACCGGATTTATTGCGACCTCGACGGAAATGTTGCGATGTTGCCGGAGTTTTGGCGACTTTGCCGGATGTATGGCGACCTCGCCGGAAATGTGGCGACCTTGCCGGATTTGTGGCGACCTAGCCGGGTTTATGGCGACCTTGCCGGAAATGTGGCGACCTTGACGGATTTGTGGCGACTTTGTCGGATTTATGGCGAACGCCGGATTTATGGCGGCCTTGCCGGAATTACGGCGAATTTGCCTGAAATATGGCGACCTTGCCGGATTTGTGGCGTCCTTGCCGGATTTATGGCGGCCTTGCCGGGAATATGGAGACCTTGACGCATTTGTGGCGACCTTACCGGATTTATGGCGTCCTTGCCGGAAATATGGCGACCTTGCAGGATTTGTGGCGACCTTGCCGGATTGTTGGCGACCTCGCCGGGAATGTGGCCATCTTGCCGGATATGTGGCGACCTTGCCGGATTTATGGCGACTTCGACGGAAATGTTGCGATCTTGCCGGATTTTTGGCGACTTTGTCGGATTTAAGGCGACCACGCCGGAAATGTGGCGACCTTGCCTGGTTTGTGGCGACCTTGCCGGATTTATGGCGACCTTGGCGGATTTGTGGCGACCTTGCCGGATTAAGACGACCTAGCCGGAAATATGGCAACTTTGCCGGATTTGTGGCGACCTTGCCGTATTTGTGGCGACCTTGCCGGATTTATGGTGACCTTGCCGGAAATATGGCGACCTTGCCGGAAATGTGGCGACATTGCCGGATTTGTGGCGACTTTGCCGGATTTATGGCGACCTTGCCGGTAATATGGCGACCTTGCCCGATTTGTGGCGACCTTGCCGAATTTATGGCGACCTTGACGGAGATATGGCGACCTTGCCGGATTTGTGGCAACCTTGCCGGAAATATGTCGACCTTGCCGGATTTATGGCGTCCTAGCCGTATCTATGGCGACCGTCCCGGAAATACGGCGACCGTGCCGGAGTTATGGCGACTTTCCAGATTTATGGCGACTTGCCGGATTTATGGCGACTTTACCGGAAATATGGCGACATCGATGGAATTATGGCGACCTTGCCGGATTTATGCCGACCTCGCCGGAAATATGGCGACCTTGCTGGATTTACGGCGACATTGCCGGAAATATGGCGACCTCGCCGGACTTATGGCGACCTTGCCGGATTTGTGGCGAACTTGCCGGATAGTTGGCGACCTCGCCGGGAATGTTGCGACCTTGCCGGATTTCTGGCGACCTTACCGGATTTATTGCGACCTCGACGGAAATGTTGCGATCTTGCCGGAGTTTTGGCGACTTTGCCGGATGTATGGCGACCTCGCCGGAAATGTGGCGACCTTGCCGGATTTGTGGCGACCTAGCCGGGTTTATGGCGACCTTGCCGGAAATGTGGCGACCTTGACGGATTTGTGGCGACTTTGTCGGATTTATGGCGAACGCCGGCAATATGGCGACCTTGCCGGATTTGGGGCGAACTTGCCGGATTTATGGCGACCTTGCCGGAAATATAGCGACCTTGACGGATTTGTAGCGACCTTGCCGGATTTATGGCGTCCTTGCCGGATTTATGGCGGCCTTGCCGGAATTACGGCGAACTTGCCGGAAATATGGCGACCTTGCCGGATTTGTGGCGTCCTTCCCGGATTTATGGCGGCCTTGCCGGGAATATGGAGACCTTGACGCATTTGTGGCGACCTTACCGGATTTATGGCGTCCTTGCCGGAAATATGGCGAACTTGCAGGATTTGTGGCGACCTTGCCGGATTGTTGGCGACCTCGCCGGGAATGTGGCCATCTTGCCGGATATGTGGCGACCTTGCCGGATTTATGGCGACTTCGACGGAAATGTTGCGATCTTGCCGGATTTTTGGCGACTTTGTCGGATTTAAGGCGACCACGCCGGAAATGTGGCGACCTTGCCTGGTTTGTGGCGACCTTGCCGGATTTATGGCGACCTTGGCGGATTTGTGGCGACCTTGCCGGATTAAGACGTCCTAGCCGGAAATATGGCAACTTTGCCGGATTTGTGGCGACCTTGCCGTATTTGTGGCGACCTTGCCGGATTTATGGTGACCTTGCCGGAAATATGGCGACCTTGCCGGAAATGTGGCGACATTGCCGGATTTGTGGCGACTTTGCCGGATTTATGGCGACCTTGCCGGTAATATGGCGACCTTGCCCGATTTGTGGCGACCTTGCCGAATTTATGGCGACCTTGACGGAGATATGGCGACCTTGCCGGATTTGTGGCAACCTTGCCGGAAATATGTCGACCTTGCCGGATTTATGGCGTCCTAGCCGTATCTATGGCGACCGTCCCGGAAATACGGCGACCGTGCCGGAGTTATGGCGACTTTCCAGATTTATGGCGACTTGCCGGATTTATGGCGACTTTACCGGAAATATGGCGACATCGATGGAATTATGGCGACCTTGCCGGATTTATGCCGACCTCGCCGGAAATATGGCGACCTTGCTGGATTTACGGCGACATTGCCGGAAATATGGCGACCTTGCCGGATTTATGGCGACCTTGCCGCATTTGTGGCGACCTTGCCGGATTTATGGCGACCTTGCCGGGAATGTGGCGCCCTTGCCTGATTTATGGCGACATTACCGGATTAATGGCGACCTTGCCGGAAATGTGACGCCCTTGCCGGAATTGGGGCGACCTTGCCGCATTTGTGGCGACCCTGCTGGATTTGTGGCGACCTTGCCGGATTTATGGCGACCTCGCCGGAAATGTGGCGACCTCGTTGGATTTATGGCGACATTGCCGGAAATATGGCGACCTTGCCGGATTTATGGCGACATTGCCGCATTTGTGGCGACCTTGCCGGATTTATGGCGACGTTGCCGGAAATGTGGCGACCTTGCCGGATTTATGGCGACCTTGCCGGGAATGTGGCGACCTTGCCGGATTTGTGGCGACCTTGCCGGATTTGTGGCGACTTTGCCTGAAATGTGGCGACCTTCCCTGATTTGTGGCCACCTTGCCGGATTTATGGCGACCATGCCGGAAATATGGCGACTTTGCCGGATTTGTGGCGACCTTGCCGGGATTACGGCGAACTTGCCGGATTTGTGGCGAACTTGCTGGATAGATGGCGACCTCGCCGGGAATGTGGCGACCTTGCCGGATTTGTGGCGACCTTGTCGGATTTATGGCGACCTTGCCGGCAATATGGCAACCTTGCCGGATTTGGGGCGACCTTGCCGGATTTATGGCGACCATGCCGGAAATATAGCGACCTTGACGGATTTGTGGCGACCTTGCCGGATTTATGGCGACCTAACGGGAAATATGGCATCCTTGCCGGATTTGTGGCGACCTTGCCGGATTTGTGGCGACCATGCCGGATTTATGGCGACCTTACCGGAAATATGGCGACCGAGCCGGATTTGTGGCGACCTTGCCGGATTTATGGCGATCTTGCCGGAAATGTGGCGACCTTGCCGGATTTCTGACGACCTTGTCGGATTTGTGGCGAACACCGGATTTATGGCGACCTTGCCGGAATGTGGCGACCTTGCCGCATTTGTGGCGACCTTGCCGGATTTATGGCGACATTCCCGGATTAATGGCGACCTTGCGGGAAATGTTGCGACGTTGCTGGATTTGTGGCGACCTTGCCGGGTTTATGGCGACCTTGCCTGAAATGTGGCGACCTTGCCGGATTTATGGCGACCTTGCGGCAAATGTGGCGACCTTGGCGGATTTCTGGCGACCTTGCCGGATTTATGGCGACCTTGCCGGAAATGTGGCGACCTTGCCGGATTTGATCGACCTTGCCGGAAATACGGCGACCTTGCATGACTTATGGCGTCCTAGCCGGATTTATGGAGACATTGCCGGATTTATGGCGACCTTGCCGGAAATATGGCGACCTTGCCGGAAATGTGGGGACCTTGCCGCATTTGTGGCGACCTGGCTGGATTTGTGGCGACCCTGCCGGGTTTATGGCGACCTTGCCTGAAATGTGGCGACCTTGACGGATTTGTGGCGACTTTGCCGGATTTATGGCGACCTTGCCGGGGATGTGGCGACCGTACCGGATTTGTGGCGACCTTGCCGGATTTATGGCGACCTTGCCGAAAATGTGGCGACCTTGCCGTATTCGTGCCGACCTTGCCCGATTTATGGCGATCTTGCCTGAAATGTGGCGACGCTGCCGGATTTCTGGCGACCTTGCCGAAATGTTGCGACCTTGCCGGATTTGTGGCGACCTTACCGGATCTATGGCGTCCTTGCCGGATTTATGGCAAACTTTCCGGATTTATGGCGACTTTGCCGGAAATGTGGCGACATCGCCGGAATTATGGCGACCTTGCAGGATTTATGGCGACCTCGCCGGAAATATGGCGACCTCGCCGGATTTATGGCGACCTTGTGGCAAATGTGGCGACCTTGCCGGATTTATGGCGACCTTGCCGGATTTATGGCGACCTTGCCGGAAATGTGGCGACCTTGCCGGATTTGATCGACCTTGCCGGAAATATGGCGACCTTGCCGGATTTATGGCGTCCTAGCCGGATTAATTGAGACCTTGCCGGATTTATGGCGACCTTGCCGGAAATATGGCGATCTTGCCCGGAATGTGGCGACCTTGCCGGATTTATGGCGACATTCCCGAATTAATGGCGACCTTGCCGGAAATGTGGCGACCTTGCCGGATTTGTGGCGACCTTGCCGGATTTATGGCGACCTTGCCGGAAATGTGGCGACCTTGACGGATTTGTGGCGAGCTTCCCGGATTAATGGCGACCTTGCCGGAAATATGGCGACTTGCCGGATTTGTGGCGACCTTGCCGGATTGTTGGCGACCTCGCCGGGAATGTGGCCATCTAGCCGGATATGTGGCGACCTTGCCGGATTTATGGCGACCTCGACGGAAATGTTGCGATCTTGCCGGATTTTTGGCGACTTTCCCGGATGTATGGCGACCTCGCCGAAAATTTGGCGACCTTGCCTGGTTTGTGGCGACCTTGCCGGATTTATGGCGACCTTGCCGGTAATGTGGCGACCTTGCCGGATTTGTGGCGACTTTGTCGGATTTATGGCGACCTTGCCGGCAATATGGCGACCTTGCCGGATTTGGGGCGACCTTGCCGGAGTTATGGCGACCTTGCCGGAAATATTGCGACCTTGCCGAATTTGTGGCGACCTTGCCGGATTTATGGCGACGTAGCCGGTAATATAGCGACCTTGTCGGATTTGTGGCGACTTTGCCGGATTTGTGGCGACCTTGCCGGATTTATGGCGACCTTGCCGGAAATGTGGCGACCTTGACGGATTTGTGGCGAGCTTCCCGGATTAATGGCGACCTTGCCGGAAATATGGCGACTTGCCGGATTTGTGGCGACCTTGCCGGATTGTTGGCGACCTCGCCGGGAATGTGGCCATCTAGCCGGATATGTGGCGACCTTGCCGGATTTATGGCGACCTCGACGGAAATTTTGCGATCTTGCCGGATTTGTGGCGACTTTGCCGGATTTATGGCGATCTTGCCGGAAATGTGGCGACCTTGCCGGTTTAATGGCGACCTTGTCGGATTTGTGGCGAACTTGCCGGATTTATGGCGACCTTGCCGGAAATGTGGCGACCTTGCCGCATTTGTGGCGACCTTGCTGGATTTGTGGCGAACTTGCCGGATTTATGGCGACCTTCCCGGAAATGTGGCGACCTTGCCGGATTTGCGGCGAACTTGTCGGATTTATGGCGACCTTGCCAGGAATGTGGCGACCTTGCCGGATTTATGGCGACATTCCCGGATTAATGGCGACCTTGCCGAAAATGTCGGGACCTTGCCGTATTCGTGCCGACCTTGCCCGATTTATGGCGACCTTGCCTGAAATGTGGCGACCTTGACGGATTTGTGGCGACCTTGCCGGATTTATGGCGACCTTGCCGGAAATGTGGCGACCTTGCCGGAAATGTGGCGACCTTGCCGGAAATGTGGCGACCCTGCTGGATTTGTGGCGACCTTGCCGGATTTATGGCGACCTTGCCGGAAAATTGGCGACCTTGCCGGATTTGTGGCGACCTTGCCGGATTTATGGCGATCTTGCCCGGAATGTGGCGACCTGCCGGATTTATGGCGACATTCCCGGATTAATGGCGACATTGCCGGAAATGTGGCGACCTTGCCGGATTTGTGGCGACGTTGCCGGATTTATGGCGAACTTGCCGGAAATATGGCGACCTTGACGGATTTGTGGCGACCTTCCCGGATTAATGGCGACCTTGCCGGAAATGTGGCGACCTTGCCGGATTTGTGGCGACCTAGCCGGATTAATGGCGACCTTGCCTGAAATGTGGCGACCTTCCCTGATTTGTGGCCACCTTGCCGGATTTATGGCGACCATGCCGGAAATATGGCGACCTTGCCGGATTTGTGGCGACCTTGCCGGATTTATGGCGGCCTTGCCGGGAATATGGAGACCTTGACGCATTTGTGGCGACCTTGCCGGATTTATGGCGTCCTGGCCGGAAATATGGCGACCTTGCCGGATTTGTGGCGACCTTGCCGGATTGTTGGCGACCTCGCCGGGAATGTGGCCATCTTGCCGGATATGTGGCGACCTTGCCGGACTTATGGCGACCTCGACGGAAATGTTGCGATCTTGCCGGATTTTTGGCGACTTTGCCGGATGTATGGCGACCTCGCCGGAAATGTGGCGATCTCGCCGGATTTGTGGCGACCTTGTCGGATTTATGGCGACCTTGCAGGCAATATGGCGACCTTGCCGGATTTGGGGCGACCTTGCCGGAATTGTGGCGACCTTGCCGGAAATATCGCGATCTCGCCGGATTTGTGGCGACCTTGCCGGATTTATGGCGCCCTTGCCGGATTTATGGCGACCTTGCCGGGAATATGGCGACCTCGCTGGATTTGAGGAGACCTTGCCGGATTTATGGCTAGCTCGCCGGATTTATGGCGACCTTGCCGGATTTGTGGCCTCCTTGCCGAATTTATGGCGACCTTGACGGATTTGTGGCGACCTTCCCGGATTAATGGCGACCTTGCCGGAAATATGGCGACTTGCCGGATTTGTGGCGACCTTGCCGGATTGTTGGCGACCTCGCCGGGAATGTGGCCATCTAGCCGGATATGTGGCGACCTTGCCGGATTTATGGCGACCTCGACGGAAATGTTGCGATCTTGCCGGATTTTTGGCGACTTTCCCGAATGTATGGCGACCTCGCCGAAAATTTGGTGACCTTGCCTGGTTTGTGGCGACCTTGCCGGATTTATGGCGACCTTGCCGGTAATGTGGCGACCTTGCCAGATTTGTGGCGACTTTGTCGGATTTATGGCGACCTTGCCGGCAATATGGCGACCTTGCCGGATTTGGGGCGACCTTGCCGGAGTTATGGCGACCTTGCCGGAAATATTGCGACCTTGCCGAATTTGTGGCGACCTTGCCGGATTTATGGCGACCTAGCCGGTAATATAGCGACCTTGTCGGATTTGTGGCGACCTTGCCGGATTTATGGCGATCTTGCCGGAAATGTGGCGACCTTGCCGGTTTAATGGCGACCTTGTCGGATTTGTGGCGAACTTGCCGGATTTATGGCGACCTTGCCGGAAATGTGGCGACCTTGCCGCATTTGTGGCGACCTTGCTGGATTTGTGGCGAACTTGCCGGATTTATGGCGACCTT
>JAXLNO010001159.1:0-34823 GCA_038087875.1 Malacoraja senta | reverse complement strand
TCGCCATAAATCCGGCATGGTGGCCACCTATCAGGGAAGGTCGCCATAATTCCGCAAGTTCGCCATTAAATCCGGCAAGTTCGCCATATTTCCGGCACGATCGCCATAAATCCGGCAAGGTCGCCACGAATCCGGCAAGGTCGCCATATGTCCGGCATGGTCGCCATAAATCCGGCAAGGTCGCCACAAATACGGCAAGTCGCCATATTTCCGGTAAGGTCGCCATAAATACGGGCAAGGTTGCCACAAATCCGGCAATGTCGCCATGTTTCAGGCATGGTCGTCATAAATCAGGCAAGGTGGCCACAAATCCGACAGGTAGCCATATTTCCGGCAAGTTCGCCATAAAATTCGGCATGGTGGCCCACAAATCAGGGAAGGTCGCCATATTTCCGGCAAGGTCGCCATAAATCCAGCAAGGTCGCCATATTTCCGGCACGATCGCCATAAATCCGGCAAGGTCGCCACAAATCCGGCAAGGTCGCCATATTTCCGGCAAGGTCGCCACAAATCCGGCAAGGTCGCCATATTTCGGCGAGGTCGCCACAAATCCGGCAAGGTCGCCATATTTCCGGCAAGGTCACCATAAATCCGGCAAGGTCGCCACAAATCCGGCAAGGTGGCGTCAAAGCCGGCAAGGTCGCCATATTTCAATCAAGGTAGCCATAATCCGGCAAGGTGGTCACAAATCCGACAAGGTCGCCATAAATCGGGCAAGGTCGCCACATTTCCGGCAAGGACGCCATAAATCCGGCAAGGGTCGTCACAAATCCGCCAAAGTCGCCATATATCCGGCAAGGACGCCATAAATCCGGCAAGGTCGCCACGAATCCGGCAAGGTTGCCATATTTCCGGTAAGGTCGCCATAAATCCCGGTAAGGTCGCCATAAATCCGGCAAGGTCCCCACATCCCCGGCAAGGTCGCCATAAATCCGGCAAGGTCGGCACAAATCCGTCAAGGTCGCCACATTTCAGGCAAGGTCGCCGCATTTCCGGCAACGTCGCCAAAAATCCGGCAAGATGGTCACAAATCCGACAAGTTCGCCATAAATCCGGCAAGGTCGCCACATTACCGGCAAGGACGCCATAAATCCGGCAAGGTCGCCATATTTCCCGCACGTTCAATATAAATCCGGCAAATCGCCACAAATCCGGCAAGGTGGCGTCAAATCCGGCAAGGTCGCCACATTTCAATCAAGGTAGCCATAATTTCGGCAAAGTCGCCATAAATCCGGCAAGGTCGCCACATTTCCGGCAAGGACGCCACAAATCCGGCAAGGTCGCCACATTTCCGGCAAGGACGCCACAAATCCGGCAAGGTCGCCATATTTCCGGCAAGGTGGCCACAAATCCGACAAGTAGCCATATTTCCGGAAAGTTCGCCATAAATCCGGCATGGTGGCCACAAATCAGGGAAGGTCGCCATATTTCCCGGCAAGGTCGCCATAAATCCGGCAAGGTCGCCATATTTCCGGCACGATCGCCATAAATCCGGCAAGGTCGCCACAAATCCGGCAAGGTCGCCAAATTTCCGGCAAGGACGCCACAAATCCGGCAAGGTCGCCACATTTCCGGCAAGGTCGCAACAAATCTGGCAAGGTCGCCGCAAATCCGACAAGGTCGCCATATTTCCGGCAAGGTCGCATGAATCCGGCAAGGTCGCCACAAATCCGGCAAGGTAGCCATATTTCCGGCAAGGTCGCCATAAATCCGGCAAGGTCGCCACAAATCCGGCAAGGTCGCCATATTTCCGGCACGATCGCGATAAATCGGCAAGGTCGCCACGAATTCGGCAAGGTCGCCATATGCCCGGCACGGTCGTCATAAATCCGGCAAGGTCGCCACAAATCCGGCAAGGTCGCCATATTTCCGGCAAGGTCGCCATAAATACGGCAAGGTCGCCACAAATCCGGCAATGTCGCCATATTTCCGGCATATGTCGTCATAAATCCGGCAAGGTGCCACAAATCCGACAAGGTAGCCATATTTCCGGCAAGTTCGCCATAAATCCGGCATGGTGGCCACAATCAGGGAAGGTCGCCATATTTCCGGCAAGGTCGCCATAAATCCGGCAAGGTCGCCATATTTCCGGCACGATCGCCATAAATCCGGCAAGGTCGCCACAAATCCGGCAAGGTCGCCATATTTCCGGCACGGTCGCCACAAATCCGGCACGGCCGCCACAAATCCGGCAAGGTCGCCACATTTCCGGCAAGGTCGCAACAAATCTGGCAAGGTCGCCGCAAATCCGACAAGGTCGCCATATTACCGGCAAGGTCGCATGAATCCGGCAAGGTCGCCACAAATCCGGCAAGGTAGCCATATTTCCGGCAAGGTCGCCATAAATCCGGCAAGTTCGCCACAAATCCGGCAAGGTCGCCATATTTCCGGCAAGGTCGCCACAAATCCGGCAAGGTCGCCATATTTCCGGCAAGGTCGCCATAAATTCGGCAAGGTCGCCACAAATCCGGCAAGGTCGCCATATATCCGGCAAGGGACGCCATAAATCCGGCCAAGGTCGCCACAAATCCGTCAAGGTTGCCATATTTCCGGCAAGGTCGCCTCAAACCCGGTAAGGTCGCCACAAATCCGGCAAGGTCGCCATATTTCCGGCGAGGTCGCCACAAATCCGGCAAGGTGGCGTCAAAGCCGGCAAGGTCGCCACATTTCCGGGAAGGTCGCCATAGATCCGGCAAGGTCGCCACAAATCCGGCAAGGTCGCAACATTCCGGCAAGGTCGCCATAAATCCGGCATCGTCGCCATAAATCCGGCAAGGTCGCCACAAATCCGGCAAGGTCGCCATATTTCCGGCACGGTCGCCACAAATCCGACAAGGCCGCCATTTTTTCGGCAAGGTCGCCATAAATCCCGCAAGGTCGCCACAAATCCGGCAAGGTCGCCATATTTCCGGCAAGGTCGCCATAAATCCGGCAAGCTCGCCATAAATCCGGCAAGGTCGCCACAAATCCGGCAGAGTCGCCTGTTTCCGGCAAGGTCCCCATAAATCCGGCAGGGCCGCCACAAATCCGGCAAGGTCGCCACATTTCCGGCAAGGTCGCAACAAATCTGGCAAGGTCGCCGCAAATCCGACAAGGTCGCCATTTTTCCGGCAAGGTCGCCATAACTCCCGCAAGGTCGCCACAAATCCGGCAAGGTCGCCATATTTCCGGCAAGGTCGCCATAAATCCCGCAAGGTCGCCACAAATCTGGCAAGGTCGCCATATTTCCGGCAAGGTCGCATGAATCCGGCAAGGTCACCACAAATCCGGCAAGGTAGCCATATTTCCGGCAAGGTCGCCATAAATCCGGCAAGGTCGCCAGAAATCCGGCAAGGTCGCCATATTTCCGGCATGGTCGCCACAAATCCGGCAAGGTCGCCATATTTCCGGCAAGGTCGCCATAAATCCGGCATGGTGGCCACAAATCAGGGAAGGTCGCCATATTTCCGGCAAGGGCGCATAAATCCACAAATCAGGGAAGGTCGCCATATTTCCGGCAAGGGCGCATAAATCCGGCAAGTTCGCCATATTTCCGGCACGATCGCCATAAATCCGGCAAGGTCGCCACAAATCCGGCAAGGTCGCCATATTTCCGGCACGGTCGCCATCAACCCGGCAAGGTCGCCACAAATCCGGCAAGGTCGCCATATTTCCGGCGAGGTCGCCACAAATCCGGCAAGGTCGCCATATTTCCGGCAAGATCACCATAAATCCGGCAAGGTCGCCACAATCCGGCAAGGTGGCGTCAAAGCCGGCAAGGTCGCCACATTTCAATCAAGTTAGCCATAAATTCGGCAAGGTCGCGTCAAACCCGGCAAGGTCGCCACATTTTCCGGGAAGGTCGCCATAGATCCGGCAAGGTCGCCACAAATCCGGCAACGTCGCAACATTCCGGCAAGGTCGCCATAAATCCGGCATCGTCGCCATAAATCCGGCAAGGTCGCCACAAATCCGGCAAGGTCGCCATATTTCCGGCACGTTCGCCACAAAATCCGACAAGGTCGCCATTTTTCGGCAAGGTCGCCATAAATGCGGCACGGCCGCCACAAAGCCGGCAAGGTCGCCACATTTCCGGCAAGGTCGCAACAAATCTGGCAAGGTCGCCGCAAATCCGACAAGGTCGCCATTTTTCCGGCAAGGTCGCCATAACTCCCGCAAGGTCGCCACAAATCCGGCAAGGTCGCCATATTTCCGGCAAGGTCGCCATAAATCCCGCAAGGTCGCCACAAATCTGGCAAGGTCGCCATATTTCCGGCAAGGTCGCATGAATCCGGCAAGGTCACCACAAATCCGGCAAGGTAGCCATATTTCCGGCAAGGTCGCCATAAATCCGGCAAGGTCGCCAGAAATCCGGCAAGGTCGCCATATTTCCGGCATGGTCGCCACAAATCCGGCAAGGTCGCCATATTTCCGGCAAGGTCGCCATAAATCCGGCATGGTGGCCACAAATCAGGGAAGGTCGCCATATTTCCGGCAAGGGCGCATAAATCCACAAATCAGGGAAGGTCGCCATATTTCCGGCAAGGGCGCATAAATCCGGCAAGTTCGCCATATTTCCGGCACGATCGCCATAAATCCGGCAAGGTCGCCACAAATCCGGCAAGGTCGCCATATTTCCGGCACGGTCGCCATCAACCCGGCAAGGTCGCCACAAATCCGGCAAGGTCGCCATATTTCCGGCGAGGTCGCCACAAATCCGGCAAGGTCGCCATATTTCCGGCAAGATCACCATAAATCCGGCAAGGTCGCCACAAATCCGGCAAGGTGGCGTCAAAGCCGGCAAGGTCGCCACATTTCAATCAAGTTAGCCATAAATTCGGCAAGGTCGCGTCAAACCCGGCAAGGTCGCCACATTTCCGGGAAGGTCGCCATAGATCCGGCAAGGTCGCCACAAATCCGGCAACGTCGCAACATTCCGGCAAGGTCGCCATAAATCCGGCATCGTCGCCATAAATCCGGCAAGGTCGCCACAAATCCGGCAAGGTCGCCATATTTCCGGCACGTTCGCCACAAATCCTACAAGGTCGCCATTTTTCGGCAAGGTCGCCATAAATGCGGCACGGCCGCCACAAAGCCGGCAAGGTCGCCACATTTCCGGTAAGTCGCAACAATCTGGCAAGGTCGCCGCAAATCCGACAAGGTCGCCATTTTTCCGGCAAGGTAGCCATAACCCCCGCAAGGTCGCCACAAATCCGGCAAGGTCGCCATATTTCCGGCAAGGTCGCCATAAATCCGGCAAGCTCGCCAAAATCTGCATGGTCGCCACAAATCCGGCAGAGTCGCCTATTTCCGGCAACGTCGCCATAAATCCCGCAAGGTCGCCACAAATCTGGCAAGGTCGCCATATTCCGGCAAGGTCGCATGAATCTGGCAAGGTCGCCACAAATTCCGCAAGGTAGCCATATTTCCGGCAAGGTCGCCATAAATCCGGGAAGGTCGCCACAAATCCGGCAAGGTCGCCATATTTCCGGCATGGTCGCCACAAATCCGGCAACGTCGCCATATTTCCGGCAAGGTCGCCATAAATCCGGCATGGTGGCCACAAATCAGGGAAGGTCGCCATATTTCCGGCAAGGGCGCATAAATCCGGCAAGTTCGCCATACTTCGGGCACGATCGCCATAAATCCGGCAAGGTCGCCACAAATCCGGCAAGGTCGCCATATTTCCGGCACGGTCGCCCTAAATCCGGCAAGGTCGCCACAAATCCGGAAAGGTCGTCATATTTCCGGCACGATCGCCATTAATCCGGCAAGGTCGCCACAAATCCGGCAAGGTCGCCATATTTCCGGCGAGGTCGCCACAAATCCGGCAAGGTCGCCATATTTCTGGCAAGGTCACCATAAATCCGGCAAGGTCGCCACAAATCCGGCAAGGTGGCGTCAAAGCCGGCAAGGTCGCCACATTTCAATCAAGGTAGCCATAAATTCGGCAAGGTCGCGTCAAATCCGGCAAGGTTGCCACATTTCCGAGAAGGTCGCCATAGATCCGGCAAGGTCGCCACAAATCCGGCAAGGTCGCCATATTTACGGCGCGGTCGCAACAAATCTGGCAAGGTAGCCGCAAATCCGACATGGTCGCCATATTTCCGGCACGGTCGCCATAAATCCGGGAAGGTCGACACAAATCCGGCAAGGTCGCCATATTTCCGGCACGATCGCCATTAATCCGGCAAGGTCGCCACAAATCCGGCAAGGTCGCCATATTTCCGGCGAGGTCGCCACAAATCCGGCAAGGTCGCCATATTTCCGGCAAGGTCGCCATAAATCCCACAAGGTCGCCACAAATCTGGCAAGGTCGCCATATCTCCGGCAAGGTCGCATGAATACGGCAAGGTCGCCACAAATCCGGCAAGGTCGCCATATTTCCGGCAAGGTCACCATAAATCCGGCAAGGTCGCCACAAATCCGGCAAGGTGACGTCAAAGCCGGCAAGGTCGCCACATTTCAATCAAGGTAGCCATAAATTCGGCAAGGTCGCGTCAAATCCGGCAAGGTCGCAACATTCCGGCAAGGTCGCCATAAATCCGGCATCGTCGCCATAAATCCGGCAAGGTCGCCACAACTCCGGCAAGGTCGCCATATTTCCGGCACGGTCGCCACAAATCCGACAAGGTCGCCATATTTCCGGCAAGGTCGCCATAAATCCCGCAAGGTCGCCACAAATCTGGCAAGGTCGCCATATCTCCGGCAAGGTCGCATGAATACGTCAAGGTCGCCACAAATCCGGCAAGGTAGCCATATTTCCGGCAAGGTAGCCATAAATCCGGCAAGGTCGCCACAAATCCGGCAAGGTCGCCATATTTCCGGCAAGGTCGCCACATATCCGGCAAGGTCGCCATATTTCCGGCAAGGTCGCCATAAATCCGGCATGGTGGCCACAAATCAGGGAAGGTCGCCATATTTCCGGCAAGGTCGCATAAATCCGGCAAGTTCGCCATATTTCTGGCACGATCGCAATAAATCCGGCAAGGTCGTCACAAATCCGGCAAGGTCGCCATATTTCCGGCACGGTCGCCATAAATCCGGGAAGGTCGCCACAAATCCGGCAAGGTCGCCATATTTCCGGCACGATCGCCATTAATCCGGCAAGGTCGCCACAAATCCGGCAAGGTCGCCATATTTCCGGCGAGGTCGCCACAAATCCGGCAAGGTCGCCATATTTCCGGCAGGTCGCCATAAATCCCACAAGGTCGCCCACAAATCTGGCAAGGTCGCCATATCTCCGGCAAGGTCGCATGAATACGGCAAGGTCGCCACAAATCCGGCAAGGTAGCCATATTTCCGCCAAGGTAGCCATAAATCCGGCAAGGTCGCCACAAATGCGGCAAGGTCGCCATATTTCCGGCAAGGTCGCCACATATCCGGCAAGGTCGCCATATTTCCGGCAAGGTCGCCATAAATCCGGCATGGTGGCCACAATTCAGGGAAGGTCGCCATATTTCCGGCAACGTCGCATAAATCCGGCAAGTTCGCCATATTTCTGGCACGATCGCAATAAATCCGGCAAGGTCGCCACAAATCCGGCAAGGTCGCCATATTTCCGGCACGGTCGCCATAAATCCGGGAAGGTCGCCACAAATCCGGCAAGGTCGCCATATTTCCGGCAAGGTGACGGCAAAGCCGGCAAGGTCGCCACATTTCAATCAAGGTAGCCATAAATTCGGCAAGGTCGCGTCAAATCCGGCAATGTCGCCACATTTCCGGGAAGGTCGCCATAGATCCGGCAAGGTCGCCACAAATCCGGCAAGGTCGCAACATTCCGGCAAGGTCGCCATAAATCCGGCATCGTCGCCATAAATCCGGCAAGGTCGCCACAAATCCGGCAAGGTCGCTATATTTCCGGCACGGTCGCCACAAATCCGACAAGGTCGCCATTTTTCCGGCAAGGTCGCCATAAATCCCGCAAGGTCGCCACAAATCCGGCAAGGTCGCCATATTTCCAGCAAGGTCGCCATAAATCCGGCAAGCTCGCCATAAATCCGGCAAGGTCGCCACAAATCCGGCAGAGTCGCCTATTTCCGGCAAGGTCGCCATAAATTTGGCACGGCCGCCACAAATCCGGCAAGGTCGCCACATTTCCGGCAAGGTCGCAACAAATCTGGCAAGGTCGCCGCAAATCCGACAAGGTCGCCATATTTCCGGCAAGGTCGCCATAAATCCCGCAAGGTCGCCACAAATCTGGCAAGGTCGCCATATTTCCGGCAAGGTCGCATGAATCCAGCAAGGTCGCCACAAATCCGGCAAGGTAGCCATATATCCGGCAAGGTCGCCATAAATCCGGCAAGGTCGCCACAAATCCGGCAAGGTCGCCAGATTTCCGGCAAGGTTGCCACAAATCCGGCAAGGTCGCCATATTTCCGGCAAGGTCGCCATAAATCCGGCATGGTGGCCACAAATCCGGCAAGGTGGCGTCAAAGCCGGCAAGGTCGCCACATTTCAATCAAAGTAGCCATAAATTCGGCAAGGTCGCGTCAAATCCGGCAAGGTCGCCACATTCCCGGGAAGGTCGCCATAGATCCGGCAAGGTCGCCACAAATCCGGCAAGGTCGCAACATTCCGGCAAGGTCGCCATAAATCCGGCATCGTCGCCACAAATCCGGCAAGGTCACCACATTTCCGGCAAGGTCGCCATGAATCCGGCAAGGTCGCCACAAATCCGGCAATGTAGCCATATTTCCGCAAGATCGCCATAAATCATGCAAGGTCGCCACAAATCCGGCAAGGTCGCCACATTTGCGGCAACGTTGCCATAAATCCGACAAGGTCGCCACAAATACGGCAAGTTCGCCACATCCCCGGCAAGGTCGCCATAAATCCGGCAAGGTCGCCACAAATCCGGCAAGGTCGCCACATTTGCGGCAACGTCGCCATAAATCCGACAAGGTCGCCACAAATACGGCAAGGTCGCCACATCCCCGGCAAGGTCGCCATAAATCCGGCAAGGTCGCCACAAATCCGACATGGTCGCCATATTTCCGGCAAGGTCGCCATAAATCCGGCAAGCTCGCCATAAATCCGGCAAGGTCGCCACAAATCCGGCAGAGTCGCCTATTTCCGGCAAGGTCGCCATAAATTTGGCACGGCCGCCACAAATCCGGCAAGGTCGCCACATTTCCGGCAAGGTCGCAACAAATCTGGCAAGGTCGCCGCAAATCCGACAAAGGTCGCCATATTTCCGGCAAGGTCGCCATAAATCCCGCAAGGTCGCCACAAATCTGGCAACGTCGCCATATCTCCGGCAAGGTCGCATGAATCCAGCAAGGTCGCCACAAATCCGGCAAGGTAGCCATATTTCCGGCAAGGTCGCCATAAATCCGGCAAGGTCGCCACAAATCCGGCAAGGTCGCCAGATTTCCGGCAAGGTTGCCCCAATCCGGCAAGGTCGCCATATTTCCGGCAAGGTCGCCATAAATCCGGCATGCTGGCCACAAATCCGGCAAGGTGGCGTGAAAGCCGGCAAGGTCGCCACATTTCAATCAAGGTAGCCATAAATTCGGCAAGGTCGCGTCAAATCTGGCAAGGTCGCCACATTCCCGGGAAGGTCGCCATAGATCCGGCAAGGTCGCCACAAATCCGGCAAGGTCGCCTATTTCCGGCAAGGTCGCCATAAATTTGGCACGGCCGCCACAAATCCGGCAAGGTCGCCACATTTCCGGCAAGGTCGCAACAAATCTGGCAAGGTCGCCGCAAATCCGACAAAGGTCGCCATATTTCCGGCAAGGTCGCCATAAATCCCGCAAGGTCGCCACAAATCTGGCAACGTCGCCATATCTCCGGCAAGGTCGCATGAATCCAGCAAGGTCGCCACAAATCCGGCAAGGTAGCCATATTTCCGGCAAGGTCGCCATAAATCCGGCAAGGTCGCCACAAATCCGGCAAGGTCGCCAGATTTCCGGCAAGGTTGCCACAAATCCGGCAAGGTCGCCATATTTCCGGCAAGGTCGCCATAAATCCGGCATGCTGGCCACAAATCCGGCAAGGTGGCGTGAAAGCCGGCAAGGTCGCCACATTTCAATCAAGGTAGCCATAAATTCGGCAAGGTCGCGTCAAATCTGGCAAGGTCGCCACATTCCCGGGAAGGTCGCCATAGATCCGGCAAGGTCGCCACAAATCCGGCAAGGTCGCAACATTCCGTCAAGGTCGGCATAAATCCGGCATCGTCGCCACAAATCCGGCAAGGTCACCACATTTCCGGCAAGGTCGCCATGAATCCGGCAAGGTCGCCACAAATCCGGCAATGTAGCCATATTTCCGCAAGATCGCCATAAATCCTGCAAGGTCGCCACAAATCCGGCAAGGTCGCCACATTTGCGGCAACGTCGCCATAAATCCGACAAGGTCGCCACAAATACGGCAAGGTCGCCACATCCCCGGCAAGGTCGCCATAAATCCGGCAAGGTCGCCACAAATCCGTCAAGGACGCCACATTTCAGGCAAGGTCGCCGCATTTCCGGCAACGTCGCCATAAATCCGGCAAGGTGGTCACAAATCCGATAAGGTCGCCATAAATCGGGCAAGGTCGCCACATTTCCGGCAAGGACGCCATAAACCCGGCAAGGTCGCCACAAATCCGGCAAGGTCGCCACATTTCCGGCAAGGACGCCATAAATCCCGCAAGATCGCCACAAATCCGGCAAGGTCACCATATTTTACGGCAAGGTCGCCATAAATCCGGCAAGGTCGCCACAAATCCGGCAAGGTCGGCAGATTTCTGGCAAGGTCGCCATAAACCCGACAAGGTCGCCACAAATCCGGCAAGGTCGCCATATATCCGGCAACGATGCCATAAATCCGGCAAGGTCGCCACAAATCCGGCAAGGTCGCCACATTTCCGGCAAGGACGCCATAAATCCCGCAAGATCGCCACAAATCCGGCAAGGTCACCATATTTTACGGCAAGGTCGCCATAAATCCGGCAAGGTCGCCACAAATCCGGCAAGGTCGGCAGATTTCTGGCAAGGTCGCCATAAACCCGACAAGGTCGCCACAAATCCGGCAAGGTCGCCATATATCCGGCAACGATGCCATAAATCCGGCAAGGTCGCCACAAATCCGGCAAGGTTGCCATATTACCGGTAAGGTCCCCATAAATCCGGCAAGGTCGCCACAAATCCGACAAGGTCGCCATATTTCCGGCAAGGTCGCCACAAATCCGGCAAGGTCGCTACATTTGCGGCAACGTCGTCATAAATCCGGCAAGGTCGCCACAAATACGGCAAGGTCGCCATATCCCCGGCAAGGTCGCCATAAATCCGGCAAGGTCGCCACAAATCCGTCAAGGTCGCCACATTTCAGGCAAGGTCGCCGCATTTCCGGCAACGTCCCCATAAATCCGGCAAGATGGTCACAAATCCGAAAAGGTCCCCATAAATCCGGCAAGGTCGCCACAAATCCGGCAAGGTCGCCAGATTTCCGGCAAGGTCGCCACAAATCCGGCAAGGTCGCCATATTTCCGGCAAGGTCGCCATAAATCCGGCATGGTGGCCACAAATCAGGGAAGGTCGCCATATTTCCGGCAAGGTCGCCACAAATCCGGCAAGGTGGCGTCAAAGCCGGCAAGGTCGCCACATTTCAATCAAGGTAGCCATAAATTCGGCAAGGTCGCGTCAAATCCGGCAAGGTCGCCACATTCCCGGGAAGGTCGCCATAGATCCGGCAAGGTCGCCACAAATCCGGCAAGGTCGCAACATTCCGGCAAGGTCGCCATAAATCCGGCATCGTCGCCACAAATCCGGCAAGGTCACCACATTTCCGGCAAGGTCGCCATGAATCCGGCAAGGTCGCCGCAAATCCGGCAATGTAGCCATATTTCCGCAAGATCGCCAAAAATCCTGCAAGGTCGCCACAAATCCGGCAAGGTCGCCACATTTGCGGCAACGTCGCCATAAATCCGACAAGGTCGCCACAAATACGGCAAGGTCGCCACATCCACGGCAAGGTCGCCATAAAACCGGCAAGGTCGCCACAAATCCGTCAAGGACGCCACATTTCTATCAATGTCGCCGCATTTCCGGCAACGTCGCCATAAATCCGGCAAGGTGGTCAGAAATCCGACAAGGTCGCCATAAATCGGGCAAGGTCGCCACATTTCCGGCAAGGACGCCATAAACCCGGCAAGGTCTCCACTAATCCGGCAAGGTCGCCACATTTCCGGCAAGGACGCCATAAATCCCGCAAGATCGCCACAAATCCGGCAAGGTCACCATATTTTACGGCAAGGTCGCCATAAATCCGGCAAGGTCGCCACAAATCCGGCAAGGTCGGCAGATTTCTGGCAATGTCGCCATAAACCCGACAAGGTCGCCACAAATCCGGCAAGGTCGCCATATATCCGGCAAGGACGCCATAAATCCGGCAAGGTCTCCACAAATCCGGCAAGGTTGCCATATTTCCGGTAAGGTCCCCATAAATCCGGCAAGGTCGCCACAAATCCGACAAGGTCGCCATATTTCCGGCAAGGTCGCCACAAATCCGGCAAGGTCGCTACATTTGCGGCAACGTCGTCATAAATCCGGCAAGGTCGCCATAAATCCGGCAAGGTCGCCACAAATCCGTCAAGGTCGCCACATTTCAGGCAAGGTCGCCGCATTTCCGGCAACGTCCCCATAAATACGGCAAGATGGTCACAAATCCTACAAGGTCCCCATAAATCCGGCAAGGTCGCCACAAATCCGGCAAGGTCGCCAGATTTCCGGCAAGGTCGCCACAAATCCGGCAAGGTCGCCATATTTCCGGCAAGGTCGCCATAAATCCGGCATGGTGCCACAAATCAGGGAAGGTCGCCATATTTCCGGCAAGGTCGCCTCAAATCCGGCAAGGTGGCGTCAAAGCCGGCATGGTCGCCACATTTCAATCAAGGTAGGCATAAATTCGGCAAGGTCGCGTCAGATCCGGCAAGGTCGCCACATTCCCGCGAAGGTCGCCATAGATCCGGCAAGGTCGCTACAAATCCGGCAAGGTCGCAACATTCCGGCAAGGTCGCCATAAATCCGGCATCGTCGCCACAAATCCGGCAAGGTCACCACCTTTCCGGCAAGGTCGCCATGAATCCGGCAAGGTCGCCGCAAATCCGGCAATGTAGCCATATTTCCGCAAGATCGCCAAAAATCCTGCAAGGTCGCCACAAATCCGGCAAGGTCGCCACATTTGCGGGAACGTCGCCATAAATCCGACAAGGTCGCCACAAATACGGCAAGGTCGCCACATCCCCGGCAAGGTCGCCATAAATCCGGCAAGGTCGCCACAAATCCGTCAAGGACGCCACATTTCAGGCAAGGTCGCCGCATTTCCGGCAACGTCGCCATAAATCCGGCAAGGTGGTCACAAATCCGACAAGGTCGCCATAAATCGGGCAAGGTCGCCACATTTCCGGCAAGGACGCCATAAACCCGGCAAGGTCGCCACAAATCCGGCAAGGTCGCCACATTTCCGGCAAGGACGCCATAAATCCCGCAAGATCGCTACAAATCCGGCAAGGTCACCATATTTTACGGCAAGCGCCATAAATCCGGCAAGGTCGCCACAAATCCGGCAAGGTCGGCAGATTTCTGGCAAGGTCGCCATAAACCCGACAAGGTCGCCACAAATCCGGCAAGGTCGCCATATATCCGGCAAGGACGCCATAAATCCGGCAAGGTCGCCACAAATCCGGCAAGGTTGCCATATTTCCGGTAAGGTCCCCATAAATCCGGCAAGGTCGCCACAAATCCGACAAGGTCGCCATATTTCCGGCAAGGTCGCCACAAATCCGGCAAGGTCGCTACATTTGGTGCAACGTCGTCATAAATGCGGCAAGGTCGCCACAAATACGGCAAGGTCGCCACATCCCCGGCAAGGTCGCCATAAATCCGGCAAGGTCGCCACAAATCAATCAAGGTCGCCACATTTCAGGCAAGGTCGCCGCATTTCCGGCAACGTCCCCATAAATCCGGCAAGATGGTCACAAATCCGACAAGGTCCCCATAAATCTGGCAAGGTCGCCACAAATCCGGCAAGGTCGACAGATTTCCGGCATGGTCGCCACAAATCCGGCAAGGTCGCCATATTTCCGGCAAGGTCGCCATAAATCCGGCATGGTGGCCACAAATCAGGGAAGGTCGCCATATTTCCGGCAAGGTCGCCACAAATCCGGCAAGGTGGCGTCAAAGCCGGCAAGGTCGCCACATTTCAATCAAGGTAGGCATAAATTCGGCAAGGTCGCGTCAAATCCGGCAAGGTCGCCACATTCCCGGGAAGGTCGCCATAGATCCGGCAAGGTCGCCACAAATCCGGCAAGGTCGCAACATTCCGGCAAGGTCGCCATAAATCCGGCATCGCCGCCACAAATCCGGCAAGGTCACCACATTTCCGGCAAGATCGCCATATTTCCGGCACGGTCGCCACAAATCCGACAAGGTCGCCATTTTTTCGGCAAGATCACCATAAATCCTGCAAGGTCGCCACAAATCCGGCAAGGTCGCCACATTTGCGGCAACGTCGCCATAAATCCGACAAGGTCGCCACAAATACGGCAAGGTCGCTACATCCCCGGAAAGGTCGCCATAAATCCGGCAAGGTCGCCACAAATCCGTCAAGGACGCCACATTTCAGGCAAGGTCGCCGCATTTCCGGCAACGTCGCCATAAATCCGGCAAGGTGGTCACAAATCCGACATGGTCGCCACAAATCCGGCAAGGTCGCCACATTTCCGGCAAGGTCGCAACAAATCTGGCAAGGTCGCCGCAAATCCGACAAGGTCGCCATATTTCCGGCAAGGTCGCCATAAATCCCACAAGGTCGCCACAAATCTGGCAAGGTCGCCATATCTCCGGCAAGGTCGCATGAATCCAGCAAGGTCGCCACAAATCCGGCAAGGTAGCCATATTTCCAGCAAGGTCGCCATAAATCCGGTAAGGTCGCCACAAATCCGGCAAGGTCGCCAGATTTCAGGCAAGGTTGCCACAAATACGGCAAGGTCGCCATATTTCCGGCAAGGTGGCGTCAAATCCGGCAAGGTCGCCACAAATCCGTCAAGGACGCCACATTTCAGGCAAGGTCGCCGCATTTCCGGCAACGTCGCCATAAATCCGGCAAGGTGGTCACAAATCCGACAAGGTCGCCATAAATCGGGCAAGGTCGCCACATTTCCGGCAAGGACGCCATAAACCCGGCAAGGTCGCCACAAATCCGGCAAGGTCGCCACATTTCCGGCAAGGACGCCATAAATCCCGCAAGATCGCTACAAATCCGGCAAGGTCACCATATTTTACGGCAAGCGCCATAAATCCGGCAAGGTCGCCACAAATCCGGCAAGGTCGGCAGATTTCTGGCAAGGTCGCCATAAACCCGACAAGGTCGCCACAAATCCGGCACGGTCGCCATATATCCGGCAAGGACGCCATAAATCCGGCAAGGTCGCCACAAATCCGGCAAGGTTGCCATATTTCCGGTAAGGTCCCCATAAATCCGGCAAGGTCGCCACAAATCCGACAAGGTCGCCATATTTCCGGCAAGGTCGCCACAAATCCGGCAAGGTCGCTACATTTGCGGCAACGTCGTCATAAATCCGGCAAGGTCGCCACAAATACGGCAAGGTCGCCACATCCCCGGCAAGGTCGCCATAAATCCGGCAAGGTCGCCACAAATCAATCAAGGTCGCCACATTTCAGGCAAGGTCGCCGCATTTCCGGCAACGTCCCCATAAATCCGGCAAGATGGTCACAAATCCGACAAGGTCCCCATAAATCTGGCAAGGTCGCCACAAATCCGGCAAGGTCGACAGATTTCCGGCATGGTCGCCACAAATCCGGCAAGGTCGCCATATTTCCGGCAAGGTCGCCATAAATCCGGCATGGTGGCCACAAATCAGGGAAGGTCGCCATATTTCCGGCAAGGTCGCCACAAATCCGGCAAGGTGGCGTCAAAGCCGGCAAGGTCGCCACATTTCAATCAAGGTAGGCATAAATTCGGCAAGGTCGCGTCAAATCCGGCAAGGTCGCCACATTCCCGGGAAGGTCGCCATAGATCCGGCAAGGTCGCCACAAATCCGGCAAGGTCGCAACATTCCGGCAAGGTCGCCATAAATCCGGCATCGCCGCCACAAATCCGGCAAGGTCACCACATTTCCGGCAAGATCGCCATATTTCCGGCACGGTCGCCACAAATCCGACAAGGTCGCCATTTTTTCGGCAAGATCACCATAAATCCTGCAAGGTCGCCACAAATCCGGCAAGGTCGCCACATTTGCGGCAACGTCGCCATAAATCCGACAAGGTCGCCACAAATACGGCAAGGTCGCTACATCCCCGGAAAGGTCGCCATAAATCCGGCAAGGTCGCCACAAATCCGTCAAGGACGCCACATTTCAGGCAAGGTCGCCGCATTTCCGGCAACGTCGCCATAAATCCGGCAAGGTGGTCACAAATCCGACATGGTCGCCACAAATCCGGCAAGGTCGCCACATTTCCGGCAAGGTCGCAACAAATCTGGCAAGGTCGCCGCAAATCCGACAAGGTCGCCATATTTCCGGCAAGGTCGCCATAAATCCCACAAGGTCGCCACAAATCTGGCAAGGTCGCCATATCTCCGGCAAGGTCGCATGAATCCAGCAAGGTCGCCACAAATCCGGCAAGGTAGCCATATTTCCAGCAAGGTCGCCATAAATCCGGCAAGGTCGCCACAAATCCGGCAAGGTCGCCAGATTTCAGGCAAGGTTGCCACAAATACGGCAAGGTCGCCATATTTCCGGCAAGGTGGCGTCAAAGCCGGCAAGGTCGCCACATTTCAATCAAGGTAGCCATAAATTCGGCAAGGTCGCGTCAAATCCTGCAAGGTCGCCACATTCCCGGGAAGGTCGCCATAGATCCGGCAAGGTCGCCACAAATCCGGCAAGGTCGCAACATACCGGCAAGGTCGCCATAAATCCGGCATCGTCGCCACAAATCCGGCAAGGTCACCACATTTCCGGCAAGGTCGCCATGAATCCGGCAAGGTCGCCACAAATCCGGCAATGTTGCCATATTTCCGCAAGATCGCCATAAATCCTGCAAGGTCGCCACAAATCCGGCAAGGTCGCCACATTTGCGGCAACGTCGCCGTAAATCCGACAAGCCGCCACAAATACGGCACGGTCGCCACATGCCCGGCAAGGTCGCCATAAATCCGGCAAGGTCGCCACAAATCCGGCAAGGTCGCCACATTTGCGGCAACGTCGCCATAAATCCGACAAGGTCGCCACAAATCCGGCAAGGTCGCCATATTTCCGGCAAGGTCGCCATAAATCCGGCAAGCTCGCCATAAATCCGGCAAGGTCGCCACAAATCCGGCAGTGTCGCCTATTTCCGGCAAGGTCGCCATAAATCCGGCATCGTCGCCACAAATCCGGCAAGGTCACCACATTTCCGGCAAGATCGCCATATTTCCGGCACGGTCGCCACAAATCCCACAAGGTCGCCATTTTTTCGGCAAGATCGCCATAAATCCTGCAAGGTCGCCACAAATCCGGCAAGGTCGCCACATTTGCGGCAACGTCGCCATAAATCCGGCAAGGTCGCCACAAATCCGTCAAGGACGCCACATTTCAGGCAAGGTCGCCGCATTTCCGGCAACGTCGCCATAAATCCGGCAAGGTGGTCACAAATCCGACATGGTCGCCACAAATTCGGCAAGGTCGCCACATTTCCGGCAAGGTCGCAACAAATCTGGCAAGGTCGCCGCAAATCCGACAAGGTCGCCATATTTCCGGCAAGGTCGCCATAAATAATAATAATAATAATAATATTTGTATTTATATAGCACTTTTCAATCAAATCACTTGAAACCAAAGTGCTTTACAGAGAATTATTAACAGAGAATTATCGCCACATTTGCGGCAACGTCGCCGTAAATCCGACAAGGTCGCCACAAATACGGCAAGGTCGCCACATCCCCGGCAAGGTCGCCATAAATCCGGCAAGGTCGCCACAAATCCGGAAAGGTCGCCACATTTGCGGCAACGTCGCCATAAATCCGACAAGGTCGCCACAAATACGGCAAGGTCGCCACATCCCCGGCAAGGTCGCCATAAATCCGGCAAGGTCGCCACAAATCCGGCAAGATCGCCATATTTCCGGCACGGTCGCCACAAATCCCACAAGGTCGCCATTTTTTCGGCAAGATCGCCATAAATCCTGCAAGGTCGCCACAAATCCGGCAAGGTCGCCACATTTGCGGCAACGTCGCCATAAATCCGGCAAGGTCGCCACAAATCCGTCAAGGACGCCACATTTCAGGCAAGGTCGCCGCATTTCCGGCAACGTCGCCATAAATCCGGCAAGGTGGTCACAAATCCGACATGGTCGCCACAAATCCGGCAAGGTCGCCACATTTCCGGCAAGGTCGCAACAAATCTGGCAAGGTCGCCGCAAATCCGACAAGGTCGCCATATTTCCGGCAAGGTCGCCATAAATAATAATAATAATAATATTTGTATTTATATAGCACTTTTCAATCAAATCACTTGAAACCAAAGTGCTTTACAGAGAATTATCCACAGAGAATTATCGCCACATTTGCGGCAACGTCGCCGTAAATCCGACAAGGTCGCCACAAATACGGCAAGGTCGCCACATCCCCGGCAAGGTCGCCATAAATCCTGCATGGTCGCCACAAATCCGGCAAGGTCGCCACATTTGCGGCAACGTCGCCATAAATCCGACAAGGTCGCCACAAATACGGCAAGGTCGCCACATCCCCGGCAAGGTCGCCATAAATCCGGCAAGGTCGCCACAAATCCGGCAAGGTCGCCATATTTCCGGCAAGGTCGCCATAAATCCGGCAAGCTCGCCATAAATCCGGCAAGGTCGCCACAAATCCGGCAGTTTCGCCTATTTCCGACAAGGTCGCCATAAATCGGGCAAGGTCGCCACATTTCCGGCAAGGACGCCATAAACCCGGTAAGGTCGCCACAAATCCGGCAAGGTCGCCACATTTCCGGCAAGGACGCCATAAATCCCGCAAGATCGCCACAAATCACTTTGTGGCGATCTGTGGCGGATTTGTGGCGACCTTGCCGGGTTTATGGCGTCCTTGCCGGAAGTGGCGGCGCTGTCGTACAGCAGCGGCTCGCCTGCAGTCCGTCTGTTTTTACTTTTTTTGTTGTTTTCTTTTATCCTGTTTCAGCTAAATTTTAGTTTATTGGGTTGTGTATGTGTGGGGTGGGGGGGTGGGGGGGTGAAACATGACTTTTGTCTCTTCCTTCGGGGGAATGCGACTTTTTCTTGTCGTATCCCCCTTCTCTGCCTCCGTCTGCGCTGAGGCCAAAATGGCGGATCTGCCGGCCTCCAACTCCAACTGCGAGAGACCGACCGACCTCGAGGCTCCGGAGGCAGAGCCAGGACTTACCAGCGCGAGGCTGGCCAACTTCGGGGCTGCGGTGGCGTTCCGGCGGTGGCGACCGAGGACACTGGTGGCGACCTGAATCCGGAGGCTCGGCCGCGGGCCCAGTGGACGACATCGTCGGGAGCGCGCAGGTCACAGGTTGGTGACCTGTTTTTCTGGGGCTCCCGCAACTACAGCTGCGTCCGCTGGACTGGAGGGCGGCAGCTTCGGCAGCTTCGACCACCCCGGGCCGCGGAGTTTGAGCCGGCCCGTTGCGGAGCACGGATTCGGCCGCTGGACTGGCTTACCGTCGCCCGGCGGGGCCACAGCATCAGAAGCCTGGATCGCCTCAGCGCAGAGGGAGAAGAAAGCGGGAAGAGACAGAGACTTTAAGACTTTTGCCTCCATCACAGTGAGGAGGTGCCTGGTGAACTCACTGTGGTGGATGTGAATTTGTGTTTATTGTGTGTTTTGTCATTTATTATTATATGTATGACTGCAGGCAACGAAATTTCGTTCAGACCGAAAGGTCTGAATGACAAATAAAGGAATCTCTGAATCTCTGAATCTCTGAATCTCTGAATCTCTCTGAAATCCGGCAAGGTCACCATATTTTACGGCAAGGTCGACATAAATCCGGCAAGGTCGCCACAAATCCGGCAAGGTCGGCAGATTTCTGGCAAGGTCGCCATAAACCCGACAAGGTCGCCACAAATCCGGCAAGGTCGCCATATATCCGGCAAGGACGCCATAAATCCGGCAAGGTCGCCACAAATCCGGCAAGGTTGCCATATTTCCGGTAAGGTCCCCATAAATCCGGCAAGGTCGCCACAAATCCGACAAGGTCGCCATATTTCCGGCAAGGTCGCCACAAATCCGGCAAGGTCGCTACATTTGCGGCAACGTCGTCATAAATCCGGCAAGGTCGCCACAAATACGGCAAGGTCGCCACATCCCCGGCAAGGTCGCCATAAATCCGGCAAGGTCGCCACAAATCCGTCAAGGTCGCCACATTTCAGGCAAGGTCGCCGCATTTCCGACAACGTCCCCATAAATCCGGCAAGATGGTCACAAATCCGACAGGGTCCCCATAAATCTGGCAAGGTCGCCACAAATCCGGCAAGGTCGCCAGATTTCCGGCAAGGTCGCCACAAATCCGGCAAGGTCGCCATATTTCCGGCAAGGTCGCCATAAATCCGGCATGGTGGCCACAAATCAGGGAAGGTCGCCATATTTCCGGCAAGGTCGCCACAAATCCGGCAAGGTGGCGTCAAAGCCGGCAAGGTCGCCACATTTCAATCAAGGTAGGCATAAATTCGGCAAGGTCGCGTCAAATCCGGCAAGGTCGCCACATTCCCGGGAAGGTCGCCATAGATCCGGCAAGGTCGCCACAAATCCGGCAAGGTCGCAACATTCCGGCAAGGTCGCCATAAATCCGGCATCGTCGCCACAAATCCGGCAAGGTCACCACATTTCCGGCAAGATCGCCATATTTCCGGCACGGTCGCCACAAATCCGACTAGGTCGCCATTTTTTCGGCAAGATCACCATAAATCCTGCAAGGTCGCCACAAATCCGGCAAGGTCGCCACATTTGCGGCAACGTCGCCATAAATCCGACAAGGTCGCCACAAATACGGCAAGGTCGCCACATCCCCGGCATGGTCGCCATAAATCCGGCAAGGTCGCCACAAATCCGTCAAGGACGCCACATTTCAGGCAAGGTCGCCGCATTTCCGGCAACGTCGCCATAAATCCGGCAAGGTGGTCACAAATCCGACATGGTCGCCACAAATCCGGCAAGGTCGCCACATTTCCGGCAAGGTCGCAACAAATCTGGCAAGGTCGCCGCAAATCCGACAAGGTCGCCATATTTCCGGCAAGGTCGCCATAAATCCCGCAAGGTCGCCACAAATCTGGCAAGGTCGCCATATCTCCGGCAAGGTCGCATGAATCCAGCAAGGTCGCCACAAATCCGGCAAGGTAGCCATATTTCCAGCAAGGTCGCCATAAATCCGGCAAGGTCGCCACAAATCCGGCAAGGTCGCCAGATTTCCGGCAAGGTTGCCACAAATCCGGCAAGGTCGCCATATTTCCGGCAAGGTGGCGTCAAAGCCGGCAAGGTCGCCACATTTCAATCAAGGTAGCCATAAATTCGGCAAGGTCGCGTCAAATCCTGCAAGGTCGCCACATTCCCGGGAAGGTCGCCATAGATCCGGCAAGGTCGCCACAAATCCGGCAAGGTCGCAACATAACGGCAAGGTCGCCATAAATCCGGCATCGTCGCCACAAATCCGGCAAGGTCACCACATTTCCGGCAAGGTCGCCATGAATCCGGCAAGGTCGCCACAAATCCGGCAATGTAGCCATATTTCCGCAAGATCGCCATAAATCCTGCAAGGTCGCCACAAATCCGGCAAGGTCGCCACATTTGCGGCAACGTCGCCGTAAATCCGACAAGCCGCCACAAATACGGCACGGTCGCCACATCCCCGGCAAGGTCGCCATAAATCCGGCAAGGTCGCCACAAATCCGGCAAGGTCGCCACATTTGCGGCAACGTCGCCATAAATCCGACAAGGTCGCCACAAATACGGCAAGGTCGCCACATCCCCGGCAAGGTCGCCATAAATCCGGCAAGGTCGCCACAAACCCGGCAAGGTCGCCATATTTCCGGCAAGGTCGCCATAAATCCGGCAAGCTCGCCATAAATCCGGCAAGGTCGCCACAAATCCGGCAGTGTCGCCTATTTCCGGCAAGGTCGCCATAAATCCGGCATCGTCGCCACAAATCCGGCAAGGTCACCACATTTCCGGCAAGATCGCCATATTTCCGGCACGGTCGCCACAAATCCCACAAGGTCGCCATTTTTTTCGGCAAGATCGCCATAAATCCTGCAAGGTCGCCACAAATCCGGCAAGGTCGCCACATTTGCGGCAACGTCGCCATAAATCCGGCAAGGTCGCCACAAATCCGTCAAGGACGCCACATTTCAGGCAAGGTCGCCGCATTTCCGGCAACGTCGCCATAAATCCGGCAAGGTGGTCACAAATCCGACATGGTCGCCACAAATCCGGCAAGGGCGCCACATTTCCGGAAAGGTCGCAACAAATCTGGCAAGGTCGCCGCAAATCCGACAAGGTCGCCATATTTCCGGCAAGGTCGCCATAAATCCCGCAAGGTCGCCACAAATCTGGCAAGGTCGCCATATCTCCGGCAAGGTCGCATGAATCCAGCAAGGTCGCCACAAATCCGGCAAGGTAGCCATATTTCCGGCAAGGTCGCCATAAATCCGGCAAGGTCGCCACAAATCCGGCAAGGTCGCCACATTTCCGGCAAGGTCGCAACAAATCTGGCAAGGTCGCCGCAAATCCGACAAGGTCGCCATATTTCCGGCAAGGTCGCCATAAATCCCGCAAGGTCGCCACAAATCTGGCAAGGTCGCCATATCTCCGGCAAGGTCGCATGAATCCAGCAAGGTCGCCACAAATCCGGCAAGGTAGCCATATATCCGGCAAGGTCGCCATAAATCCGGCAAGGTCGCCACAAATCCGGCAAGGTCGCCAGATTTACGGCAAGGTTGCCACAAATCCGGCAAGGTCGCCATATTTCCGGCAAGGTCGCCATAAATCCGGCATGGTGACTACAAATCCGGCAAGGTGGCGTCAAAGCCGGCAAGGTCGCCGCATTTCAATCAAGGTAGCCATAAATTCGGCAAGGTCGCGTCAAATCCTGCAAGGTCGCCACATTCCCGGGAAGGTCGCCATAGATCCGGCAAGGTCGCCACAAATCCGGCAAGGTCGCAACATTCCGGCAAGGTCGCCATAAAACCGGCATTGTCGCCACAAATCCGGCAAGGTCACCACATTTCCGGCAAGGTCGCCATGAATCCGGCAAGGTCGCCACAAATCCGGCAATGTAGCCATATTTCCGCAAGATCGCCATAAATCCTGCAAGGTCGCCACAAATCCGGCAAGGTCGCCACATTTGCGGCAACGTCGCCGTAAATCCGACAAGGTCGCCACAAATACGGCAAGGTCGCCACATCCCCGGCAAGGTCGCCATAAATCCGGCAAGGTCGCCACAAATCCGGCAAGGTCGCCACATTTGCGGCAACGTCGCCATAAATCCGACAAGGTCGCCACAAATACGGCAAGGTCGCCACATCCCCGGCAAGGTCGCCATAAATCCGGCAAGGTCGCCACAAATCCGGCAAGGTCGCCATATTTCCGGCAAGGTCGCCATAAATCCGGCAAGCTCGCCATAAATCCGGCAAGGTCGCCACAAATCCGGCAGTTTCGCCTATTACCGGCAAGGTCGCCATAAATCCGGCATCGTCGCCACAAATCCGGCAAGGTCACCACATTTCCGGCAAGATCGCCATATTTCCGGCACGGTCGCCACAAATCCCACATGGTCGCCATTTTTTCGGCAAGATCGCCATAAATCATGCAAGGTCGCCACAAATCCGGCAAGGTCGTCACATTTGCGGCAACGTCGCCATAAATCCGGCAAGGTCGCCACAAATCCGTCAAGGACGCCACATTTCAGGCAAGGTCGCCGCATTTCCGGCAACGTCGCCATAAATCCGGCAAGGTAGTCACAAATCCGACATGGTGGCCACAAATCCGGCAAGGTCGCCACATTTCCGGCAAGGTCGCAACAAATCTGGCAAGGTCGCCGCAAATCCGACAAGGTCGCCATATTTCCGGCAAGGTCGCATGAATCCAGCAAGGTCGCGACAAATCCGGCAAGGTAGCCATATTTCCGGCAAGGTCGCCATAAATCCGGCAAGGGCGCCACAAATCCGGCAAGTTCGCCAGATTTCCGGCAAGGTTGCCACAAATCCGGCAAGGTCGCCATATTTCCGGCAAGGTCGCCATAAATCCGGCATGGTGGCCACAAATTCGGCAAGGTGGCGTCAAAGCCGGCAAGGTCCATACATTTCAATCAAGGTAGCCATAAATTCGGCAAGGTCGCGTCAAATCCGGCAAGGTCGCCACATTCCCGGGAAGGTCGCCATAGATCCGGCAAGGTCGCCACAAATCCGGCAAGGTCGCAACATTCCGGGAAGGTCGCCATAATCCGGCATCGTCGCCACAAATCCGGCAAGGTCACCACATTTCCGGCAAGGTCGCCATGAATCCGGCAAGGTCGCCACAAATCCGGCAATGTAGCCATATTTCCGCAAGATCGCCATAAATCCTGCAAGGTCGCCACCAATCCGGCAAGGTCGCCACATTTGCGGCAACGTGGCCGTAAATCCGACAAGGTCGCCACAAATACGGCAAGGTCGCCACATCCCCGGCAAGGTCGCCATAAATCCGGCAAGGTCGCCACAAATCCGGCATGGTCGCCACATTTGCGGCAACGTCGCCATAAATCCGACAAGGTCGCCACAAATACGGCAAGGTCGCCACATCCCCGGCAAGGTCGCCATAAATCCGGCAAGGTCGCCACAAATCCGGCAAGGTCGCCATATTTCCGGCAAGGTCGCCATAAATCCGGCAAGCTCGCCATAAATCCGGCAAGGTCGCCACAAATCCGGCAGAGTCGCCTATTTCCGGCAAGGTCGCCATAAATTTGGCACGGCCGCCACAAATCCGGCAAGGTCGCCACATTTCCGGCAAGGTCGCAACAAATCTGGCAAGGTCGCCGCAAATCCGACAAGGTCGCCATATTTCCGGCAAGGTCGCCATAAATCCCGCAAGGTCGCCACAAATCTGGCAAGGTCGCCATATCTCCGGCAAGGTCGCATGAATCCAGCAAGGTCGCCACAAATCCGGCAAGGTAGCCATATTTCCGGCAAGGTCGCAATAAATCCGGCAAGGTCGTCACAAATCCGGCAAGGTCGCCAGATTTCCGGCAAGGTTGCCACAAATCCGGCAAGGTTCGCCATATTTCCGACAAGGTCGCCATAAATCCGGCATGGTGGCCACAAATCCGGCAAGGTGGCGTCAAAGCCATCAAGGTCGCCACATTTCAATCAAGGTAGCCATAAATTCGGCAAGGTCGCATCAAATCCGGCAAGGTCGCCACATTCCCGGGAAGGTCGCCATAGATCCGGCAAGGTCGCCACAAATCCGGCAAGGTCTCAACATTCCGGCAAGGTCGCCATAAACCCGGCATCGTCGCCACAAATCCGGCAAGGTCACCACATTTCCGGCAAGGTCGCCATGAATCCGGCAAGGTCGCCACAAATCCGGCAATGTAGCCATATTTCCGCAAGATCGCCATAAATCCTGCAAGGTCGCCACAAATCCGGCAAGGTCGCCACATTTGCGGCAACGTCGCCATAAATCCGACAAGGTCGCCACAATTACGGCAAGGTCGCCACATCCCCGGCAAGGTCGCCATAAATCCGGCAAGGTCGCCACAAATCCGTCAAGGACGCCACATTTCAGGCAAGGTCGCCGCATTTCCGGCAACGTCGCCATAAATCCGGCAAGGTGGTCACAAATCCGACAAGGTCGCCATAAATCGGGCAAGGTCGCCACATTTCCGGCAAGGACGCCATAAACCCGGCAAGGTCGCCACAAATCCGGCAAGGTCGCCACATTTCCGGCAAGGTCGCCATAAATCCGGCATCGTCGCCACAAATCCGGCAAGGTCACCACATTTCCGGCAAGGTCGCCATGAATCCGGCAAGGTCGCCACAAATCCGGCAATGTAGCCATATTTCCGCAAGATCGCCATAAATCCTGGCAGGTCGCCACCAATCCGGCAAGGTCGCCACATTTGCGGCAACGCGCCGTAAATCCGACAAGGTCGCCACAAATACGGCAAGGTCGCCACATCCCCGGCAAGGTCGCCATAAATCCGGCAAGGTCGCCACAAATCCGGCAAAGTCGCCACATTTGCGGCAACGTCGCCATAAATCCGACAAGGTCGCCACAAATACGGCAAGGTCGCCACATCCCCGGCAAGGTCGCCATAAATCCGGCAAGATCGCCACAAATCCGGCAAGGTCGCCATATTTCCGGCAAGGTCGCCATAAATCCGGCAAGCTCGCCATAAATCCGGCAAGGTCGCCACAAATCCGGCAGAGTCGCCTATTTCCGGCAAGGTCGCCATAAATTTGGCACGGCCGCCACAAATCCGGCAAGGTCGCCACATTTCCGGCAAGGTCACAACAAATTTGGCAAGGTCGCCGCAAATCCGACAAGGTCGCCATATTTCCGGCAAAGTCGCCATAAATCCCGCAAGGTCGCCACAAATCCGGCAAGGTAGCCATATTTCCGGCAAGGTCGCAATAAATCCGGCAAGGTCGCCACAAATCCGGCAAGGTCGCCAGATTTCCGGCAAGGTTGCCACAAATCCGGCAAGGTCGCCATATTTCCGGCAAGGTCGCCATAAATCCGGCATGGTGGCCACAAATCCGGCAAGGTGGCGTCAAAGCCATCAAGCTCGCCACATTTCAATCAAGGTAGCCACAAATCCGGCAAGGTCGCCACATTCCCGGGAAGGTCGCCATAGATCCGGCAAGGTCGCCACAAATCCGGCAAGGTCGCAACATTCCGGCAAGTTCGCCATAAATCCGGCATCGTCGCCACGAATCCGGCAAGGTCACCACATTTCCGGCAAGGTCGCCATGAATCCGGCAAGGTCGCCACAAATCCGGCAATGTAGCCATATTTCTGCAAGATCGCCATAAATCCTGCAAGGTCGCCACAAATCCGGCAAGGTCGCCAAAAATCCGTCAAGGACGCCACATTTCAGGCAAGGTCGCCGCATTTGCGGCAACGTCGCCATAAATCCGACAAGGTCGCCACAATTACGGCAAGGTCGCCACGTCCCCGGCAAGGTCGCCATAAATCCGGCAAGGTCGCCAAAAATCCGTCAAGGACGCCACATTTCAGGCAAGGTCGCCGCATTTCCGGCAACGTCGCCATAAATCCGGCAAGGTGGTCACAAATCCGACAAGGTCGCCATAAATCGGGCAAGGTCGCCACATTTCCGGAAAGGACGCCGTAAACCCGGCAAGGTCGCCACAAATTCGGCAAGGTCGCGTCAAATCCGGCAAGGTCGCCACATTCCCGGGAAGGTCGCCATAGATCCGGCAAGGTCGCCACAAATCCGGCAAGGTCGCAACATTCCGGCAAGGTCGCCATAAATCCGGCATCGTCGCCACAAATCCGGCAAGGTCACCACATTTCCGGCAAGGTCGCCATGAATCCGGCAAGGCCGCCACAAATCCGGCAATGTAGCCATATTTCCGCAAGATCGCCATAAATCCTGCAAGGTCGCGACAAATCCGGCAAGGTCGCCACATTTGCGGCAACGTCGCCATAAATCCGACAAGGTCGCCACAATTACGGCAAGGTCGCCACATCCCCGGCAAGGTCGCCATAAATCCGGCAAGGTCGCCACAAATCCGTCAAGGACCCCACATTTCAGGCAAGGTCGCCGCATTTCCGGCAACGTCGCCATAAATCCGGCAAGGTGGTCACAAATCCGACAAGGTCGACATAAATCGGTCAAGGTCGCCACATTTCCGGAAAGGACGCCGTAAACCCGGCAAGGTCGCCACAAATCCGGCAAGGTCGCCACATTTCCGCAAGGACGCCATAAATCCCGCAAGATCGCCACAAATCCGGCAAGGTCACCATATTTTACGGCAAGGTCGCCATAAATCCGGCAAGGTCGCCACAAATCCGGCAAGGTCGGCAGATTTCTGGCAAGGTCGCCATAAACCCGACAAGGTCGCCACAAATCCGGCAAGGTCGCCATATATCCGGCAAGGACGCCATAAATCCGGCAAGGTCGCCACAAATCCGGCAAGGTTGCCATATTTCCGGTAAGGTCCCCATAAATGCGGCAAGGTCGCCACAAATCCGACAAGGTCGCCATATTTCCGGCAAGGACGCCACAAATCCGGCAAGGTCGCTACATTTGCGGCAACGTCGTCATAAATCCGGCAAGGTCGCCACAAATACGGCAAGGTCGCCACATGCCCGGCAAGGTCGCCATAAATCCGGCAAGGTCGCCACAAATCCGTCAAGGTCGCCACATTTCAGGCAAGGTCGCCGCATTTCCGGCAACTTCCCCATAAATCCGGCAAGATGGTCACAAATCCGACAAGGTCCCCATAAATCCGGCAAGGTCGCCACAAATCCGGCAAGGTCGCCAGATTTCCGGCATGGTCGCCACAAATCCGGCAAGGTCGCCATATTTCCGGCAAGGTCGCCATAAATCCGGCATGGTGGCCACAAATCAGGGAAGGTCGCCATATTTCCGGCAAGGTCGCCACAAATCCGGCAAGGAGGCGTCAAAGCCGGCAAGGTCGCCACATTTCAATCAAGGTAGCCATAAATTCGGCAAGGTCGCGTCAAATCCGGCAAGGTCGCCACATTCCCGGGAAGGTCGCCATAGATCCGGCAAGGTCGCCACAAATCCGGCAAGGTCGCAACATTCCGGCAAGGTTGCCATAAATCCGGCATCGTCGCCACAAATTCGGCAAGGTCACCACATTTCCGGCAAGATCGCCATATTTCCGGCACGGTCGCCACAAATCCGACAAGGTCGCCATTTTTTCGGCAAGATCGCCATAAATCCTGCAAGGTCGCCACAAATACGGCAAGGTCGCCACATTTGCGGCAACGTCGCCATAAATCCGACAAGATCGCCACAAATACGGCAAGGTCGCCACATCCCCGGCAAGGTCGCCATAAATCCGGCAAGGTCGCCACAAATCCGTCAAGGACGCCACATTTCAGGCAAGGTCGCCGCATTTCCGGCAACGTCGCTATAAATCCGGCAAGGTGGTCACAAATCCGACATGGTCGCCATAAATCGGGCAAGGTCGCCACATTTCCGGCAAGGACGCCACAAATCCGGCAAGGTCGCCACAAATCCGGCAAGGTCGCCACATTTCCGGCAAGGACGCCATAAATCCCGCAAGATCGCCACAAATCCGGCAAGGTCACCACATTTTACGGCAAGGTCGCCATAAATCCGGCAACGTCGCCACAAATCCGGCAAGGTCGGCAGTTTTCTGGCAAGGTCGCCATAAACCCGACAAGGTCGCCACAAATCCGGCAAGGTCGCCATATATCCGGCAAGGACGCCATAAATCCGGCAAGGTCGCCACAAATCCGGCAAGGTTGCCATATTTCCGGTAAGGTCCCCATAAATCCGGCAAGGTCGCCACAAATCCGACAAGGTCGCCATATTTCCAGCAAGGTCGCCACAAATCCGGCAAGGTCGCTACATTTGCGGCAACGTCGTCATAAATCCGGCAAGGTCGCCACAAATACGGCAATGTAGCCATATTTCCGCAAGATCGCCATAAATCCTGCAAGGTCGCCACAAATCCGGCAAGGTCGCCACATTTGCGGCAACGTCGCCATAAATCCGGCAAGGTCGCCACAATTACGGCAAGGTCGCCACGTCCCCGGCAAGGTCGCCATAAATCCGGCAAGGTCGCCACAAATCCGTCAAGGACGCCACATTTCAGGCAAGGTCGCCGCATTTCCGGCAACGTCGCCATAAATCCGGCAAGGTGGTCACAAATCCGACAAGGTCGCCATAAATCGGGCAAGGTCGCCACATTTCCGGAAAGGACGCCGTAAACCCGGCAAGGTCGCCACAAATTCGGCAAGGTCGCGTCAAATCCGGCAAGGTCGCCACATTCCCGGGAAGGTCGCCATAGATCCGGCAAGGTCGCCACAAATCCGGCAAGGTCGCAACATTCCGGCAAGGTCGCCATAAATCCGGCATCGTCGCCACAAATCTGGCAAGGTCACCACATTTCCGGCAAGGTCGCCATGAATCCGGCAAGGTCGCCACAAATCCGGCAATGTAGCCATATTTCCGCAAGATCGCCATAAATCCTGCAAGGTCGCCACAAATCCGGCAAGGTCGCCACATTTGCGGCAACGTCGCCATAAATCCGACAAGGTCGCCACAATTACGGCAAGGTCGCCACATCCCCGGCAAGGTCGCCATAAATCCGGCAAGGTCGCCACAAATCCGTCAAGGACGCCGCATTTCAGGCAAGGTCGCCGCATTTCCGGCAACGTCGCCATAAATCCGGCAAGGTGGTCACAAATCCGACAAGGTCGACATAAATCGGGCAAGGTCGCCACATTTCCGGAAAGGACGCCGTAAACCCGGCAAGGTCGCCACAAATCCGGCAAGGTCGCCACATTTCCGCAAGGACTCCATAAATCCCGCAAGATCGCCACAAATCCGGCAAGGTCACCATATTTTACGGCAAGGTCGCCATAAATCCGGCAAGGTCGCCACAAATCCGGCAAGGTCGGCAGATTTCTGGCAAGGTCGCCATAACCCGACAAGGTCGCCACAAATCCGGCAAGGTCGCCATATATCCGGCAAGGACGCCATAAATCCGGCAAGGTCGCCACAAATCCGGCAAGGTTGCCATATTTCCGGTAAGGTCCCCATAAAATGCGGCAAGGTCGCCACAAATCCGACAAGGTCGCCATATTTCCGGCAAGGACGCCACAAATCCGGCAAGGTCGCTACATTTGCGGCAACGTCGTCATAAATCCGGCAAGGTCGCCACAAATACGGCAAGGCCGCCACATGCCCGGCAAGGTCGCCATAAATCCGGCAAGGTCGCCACAAATCCGTCAAGGTCGCCACATTTCAGGCAAGATCGCCGCATTTCCGGCAACTTCCCCATAAATCCGGCAAGATGGTCACAAATCCGACAAGGTCCCCATAAATCCGGCAAGGTCGCCACAAATCCGGCAAGGTCGCCAGATTTCCGGCATGGTCGCCACAAATCCGGCAAGGTCGCCATATTTCCGGCAAGGTCGCCATAAATCCGGCATGGTGGCCACAAATCAGGGAAGGTCGCCATATTTCCGGCAAGGTCGCCACAAATCCGGCCAAGGAGGCGTCAAAGCCGGCAAGGTCGCCACATTTCAATCAAGGTAGCCAGAAATTCGGCAAGGTCGCGTCAAATCCGGCAAGGTCGCCACATTCCCGGGAAGGTCGCCATAGATCCGGCAAGGTCGCCACAAATCCGGCAAGGTCGCAACATTCCGGCAAGGTTGCCATAAATCCGGCATCGTCGCCACAAATCCGGCAAGGTCACCACATTTTCGGCAAGATCGCCATATTCCGGCACGGTCGCCACAAATCCGACAAGGTCGCCATTTTTTCGGCAAGATCGCCATAAATCCTGCAAGGTCGCCACAAATACGGCAAGGTCGCCACATTTGCGGCAACGTCGCCATAAATCCGACAAGATCGCCACAAATACGGCAAGGTCGCCACATCCCGGCAAGGTCGCCATAAATCCGGCAAGGTCGCCACAAATCCGTCAAGGACGCCACATTTCAGGCAAGGTCGCCGCATTTCCGGCAACGTCGCTATAAATCCGGCAAGGTGGTCACAAATCCGACATGGTCGCCATAAATCGGGCAAGGTCGCCACATTTCCGGCAAGGACGCCACAAATCCGGCAAGGTCGCCACAAATCCGGCAAGGTCGCCACATTTCCGCAAGGACGCCATAAATCCCGCAAGATCGCCACAAATCCGGCAAGGTCACCACATTTTACGGCAAGGTCGCCATAAATCCGGCAACGTCGCACAAATCCGGCAAGGTCGGCAGTTTTCTGGCAAGGTCGCCATAAACCCGACAATGTCGCCACAAATCCGGCAAGGTCGCCATATATCCGGCAAGGACGCCATAAATCCGGCAAGGTCGCCACAAATCCGGCAAGGGTTGCCATATTTCCGGTAAGGTCCCCATAAATCCGGCAAGGTCGCCACAAATCCGACAAGGTCGCCATATTTCCAGCAAGGTCGCCACAAATCCGGCAAGGTCGCTACATTTGCGGCAACGTCGTCATAAATCCGGCAAGGTCGCCACAAATACGGCAAGGTCGCCACATCACGGCAAGGTCGCCATAAATCCGGCAAGGTCGCCACAAATCCGTCAAGGTGGCCACATTTCAGGCAAGGTCGTCGCATTTCCGGCAAGGTCGCCACAAATCCGGCAAGGTCGCCACATTTCCGGCAAGGACGCCATAAATCCCGCAAGGTCGCCACAAATCCGGCAAGCTCGCCATATTTCTGGCAAGGTCGCCATAAATCCGGCAAGGTCGCCACAAATCCGGCAAGGTCACCACATTTCCGGCAAGATCGCCATATTTCCGGCACGGTCGCCACAAATCCGACAAGGTCGCCATTTTTTTCGGCAAGATCGCCATAAATCCTGCAGGTCGCCACAAATACGGCAAGGTCGCCACATTTGCGGCAACGTCGCCATAAATCCGACAAGATCGCCACAAATACGGCAAGGTCGCCACATCCCCGGCAAGGTCGCCATAAATCCGGCAAGGTCGCCACAAATCCGTCAAGGACGCCACATTTCAGGCAAGGTCGCCGCATTTCCGGCAACGTCGCTATAAATCCGGCAAGGTGGTCACAAATCCGACATGGTCGCCATAAATCGGGCAAGGTCGCCACATTTCCGGCAAGGACGCCACAAATCCGGCAAGGTCGCCACAAATCCGGCAAGGTCGCCACATTTCCGGCAAGGACGCCATAAATCCCGCAAGATCGCCACAAATCCGGCAAGGTCACCACATTTTACGGCAACGTCGCCATAAATCCGGCAACGTCGCCACAATCCGGCAATGTCGGCAGTTTTCTGGCAAGGTCGCCATAAACCCGACAAGGTCGCCACAAATCCGGCAAGGTCGCCATATATCCGGCAAGGACGCCATAAATCCGGCAAGGTCGCCACAAATCCGGCAAGGTTGCCATATTTCCGGTAAGGTCCCCATAAATCCGGCAAGGTCGCCACAAATCCGACAAGGTCGCCATATTTCCAGCAAGGTCGCCACAAATCCGGCAAGGTCGCTACATTTGCGGCACGTCGTCATAAATCCGGCAAGGTCGCCACAAATACGGCAAGTCGCCACATCACCGGCAAGGTCGCCATAAATCCGGCAAGGTCGCCACAAATCCGTCAAGGTGGCCACATTTCAGGCAAGGTCGTCGCATTTCCGGCAAGGTCGCCACAAATCCGGCAAGGTCGCCACATTTCCGGCAAGGACGCCATAAATCCCGCAAGGTCGCCACAAATCCGGCAAGCTCGCCATATTTCTCGCAAGGTCGCCATAAATAAGGCAAGGTCGCCACAAATCCGGCGAGGTCGCCATATATCCGGCAAGGACGCCATAAATCCGGCAAGGTCGCCACAAATCCGGCAAGGTTGCCCTATTTCCGGTAAGGTCGCCATAAATCCGGCAAGGTCGCCACAAATCCGGCAAGGTCGCCATATTCCGGCATGGTCGTAATAAATCCGGCAAGGTGGCCACAAATCCGACAAGGTAGCCATATTTCCGGCACGTTCGCCATAAATCCGGCATGGTGGCCACAAATCAGGGAAGGTCGCCATATTTCCGGCAAGATCGCCATAAATCCGGCAAGGTCGCCATATTTCCGGCACGATCGCCATAAATCCGGCAAGGTCGCCACAAATCCGGCAAGGTCGCCATATTTCCGGCAAGGTCGCCACATCACCGGCAAGGTCGCCATAAATCCGGCAAGGTCGCCACAAACCCGGCAAGTCGCCATTTTTCCGGCAAGGTCGCCATAAATCCCGCAAGGTCGCCACTAATCCGGCAATGTCGCCATATTTCCGGGAAGGTAGCATGAATCCGGCAAGGTCGCCACAAATCCGGCAAGGTAGCCATATTTCCAGCAAAGTCGCCATAAATCCGGCAAGGTCGCCACAAATCCGGCAAGGTCGGCAGATTTCTGGCAAGGTCGCCATAAACCCGACAAGGTCGCCACAAATCCGGCAAGGTCGCCATATATCCGGAAAGGACGCCATAAATCCGGCAAGGTCGCCACAAATCCGGCAAGGTTGCCATATTTCCGGTAAGTTCCCATAAATCCGGCAAGGTCGCCACAAATCCGGACAAGGTCGCCATATTTCCAGCAAGGTCGCCACAAATCCGGCAAGGTCGCTACATGTGCGGCAACGTCGTCATAAATCCGGCAAGGTCGCCACAAATACGGCAAGGTCGCCACATCACCGGCAAGGTCGCCATAAATCCGGCAAGGTCGCCACAAATCCGTCAAGGTCGCCACATTTCAGGCAAGGTCGCCGCATTTCCGCAACGTCCCCATAAATCCGGCAAGATGGTCACAAATCCGACAAGGTCGCCATAAATCCGGCAAGGTCGCCACATTTCCGGCAAGGACTCCATAAATCCGGCAAGGTCGCCACAAATCCGGCCAGGTCGCCACATTTCCGGCAAGGACGCCATAAATCCCGCAAGGTCGCCACAAATCCGGCAAGGTTGCCATATTTCCGGTAAGGTCCCCATAAATCCGGCAAGGTCGCCACATTTCCGGCAAGGACGCCATAAATCCCGCAAGGTTGCCACAAATCCGGCAAGCTCGCCATATTTCTGGCAAGGTCGCCATATACCCGACAAGGTCGCCACAAATCCAGCAAGTTCGCCATAATTTCAATTCAATTCAATTCAATTCCTTTAT
>JAXLNO010001158.1:130417-168272 GCA_038087875.1 Malacoraja senta | reverse complement strand
AAACAAAGCATGGCAGGTGTGTGGATCGAGCTGTCGGGGGGAGGGGGATGAGGCAGGTGCTATCGCACTGTATAAGAAACTTTTAGACAGGTACATAAACAGGTTAGGTTTAGAAGGAGATTTGCCTAATATGGTAAATGGGCCTAGCGGCGATGTTACATCCTATCCCCTCTCGGCGCCTTCCCTTTGCACTTGTCCAACAATTAATTTCTCGTCAACCTTCTCTTATACATCAACATCGTCTCCAATCTTCATCGTCTCCTGTCTCCATCATAGTACGAACATTACCGATCTGGACATGGTTGTTACTCACCGCAGATTATTAGGTTTGGTTAGCTTAGATAAGGTCTATTACTGACATGGGTACTGGGGTACGGTGGAAATCTTTGTTTTCCATGTTATTCAAAATGTTCAGATACATCATATGTAGATGCAAACACTTCAAACGTACAATACATAGAGCAAAGATGAAGATACAGAATGTAGACTATTGTTCATGATATAGAATATCATGTTGAACATCGTTCTTGAATCTTATCAAAAGCCTGATTTATCCGTAAATTTGTCAGAATGAACAACATCTGCGCAAACCGCATTGCGTAATTCCGGTCTATCTTTGTCCTAAGAAACGGACATTCACAGTTGTAGAATTAGAGCTTTTTATAAAAACACAAAAGATTCATTCAAGCAGGTGCAGAAATTCTTATTCAACTGTTATGAAGTGCACAGTTAGAGCGACAGATGATGCAATACTGATCTCACCTTTGAGACCTCCCACTGGTTTGGCGGGGTTGTAAACAATTAAGATGCGAGGCACATTAGGTTTCAGGTACAGGTTCAGGATTAGGATTATTATTGTGAAATATACCGAGGTACAGTGAAAAAAATTGTGTTTGCATGTAATCCAGGCAGAACAGATAATCCCTGCATAGGTACAATCATTTCAAACTCACGGTTAACAGATAGAGGAAAGGAAAAGATTCAGAGAGCAGAATACAGTTTCAGCGATATAGCGTATCAGCTCCAGAGAAAAGTCCAATGTCATCAATTGGGAAATGTGAAATAAACAGCATAATAGCTTCTAGAATGACCCTTAAGAAGCCCGATAACGGACGAGAAGAAGCTAATGGTGGTGCGCGCTTTCCCGCGTGTGTACTTTCTGCCGACTGGAGCAGGCAGAAGAAGGAATGGTCGGGGTAAAACGGCTCATTGGTTGCATTGGCTGATTTTCCAAGGCAGAGTAAAGAGTAGTTTGTATCCGTGGTGAGAAGTCTGGTCTGTGTGACGGACAGGGCTACATCTACAAATCTCCCCAATTGCTTGTGTTGCTAGGCAGAGCTTTTCTCAAAACCAGCTGTGATGGAACCCTACATGATGCTTTCTATGCTGCATCTAGAGAAGTTTCGAACAGTCACTGGAGACATGACGAGATTTCTCTGTCTCCTCGGGATATAAAGAAGTTAGTCTGCCTTCTGGAGTGTTGCATCTATGTGGGTGATCCACAACAGACCTTTGATAGTATTAACACCAAGGGGAAAGCTGTCATCTATTTCCACTACTTCACCATTTATGCTCATTGGGCATGTCCTGCACCATGTTTCCTGAAGTCAATAACTAGCTCCTTCGTCTTGCTGACATTGAGGGAAAGATTATTGTCCGGACACAATGTATCTTAGTTCTCTATCACCCTCCTGTACTCAATATTGCAATTATTCCTGATTTGACCAACCACAGTGGGTTTGTGCGTAAACCTGTAGATATGATTAGAGCCAAATTTATCCGTACAGTCGAGAGTGTAAAAGGAGAATATTAGGGGACTGAGTCCTTGCAGGGCATCGATGTAGAGATTTATTATGAAGGAGATTCTGTCCCCTATCCTCATTGACTGAGGTCCGTGGGCATTGGAGCCTTGGAAGCAGTGACAGAGGGAGAGCAGATTCCGAGATCCCGTAGTTTGGGGATAACAGCCAACCCTTCCCCAGCTGACACAGGTACACACAGTCACACGCACAATGCCAAGCTCAAGTCTGTTTGGAATTCAATATCATAATTACAAACTGTTCTTGGTTTTATATTCATTTCCAACCAGGTGACATCAGTGTTCATTTCCCTATTTGCCACAGATATGTTCACCCCAACCATGTTTGCATTTCATAAAATGTCATCCTCATTTTGTGGGGTAGATAATACTGTAGATTCAAATATATCTGCGAGAATATATTACATCTGACATCATGTCACTCCAAGGTGAATTCTTATTCTGAACGATGATCATAACGTATAATCCATATGCGGGCTGCATTTCTCTCAAATCTATCTTGCAAAGGCCTCGCAGAAGTCTCGATGTCGGGGTCAATACATTCACTTGTCATTCTTTCCATCTGCGCAGAATAGATGATCTGGACAATTGTTCGCCCTTTGAGAACCACTTGATGCGACGGATACGTCTGGAATTCAGTCTGTGTCCGAGTCGAAGGTAAGTATCACTTCCCCTAAAAGAGGAAGCTCCAGGGCATAATATTCTGCATATTAAGTCCTCGTACATGGGGTTTAGTAATTGGACAGCAGACAAACAGACAGTTTTTCGGCCTATTTCTCTGCTGTGTGGCTCAGTGACTATTGGCCCAGTATATACACATTTATCCACACGTGGTATCTTCGTCAGTCGGGTTCACCACTATTTCCTTGAATAGGCAACTCGACAGTTGTAATAGGTAGCTCTGTTTGTTTATTTCTGTTGAGCAATAAATGTTGGGCAGCAACTGATTCTGCAGCAATGTTGAGATGCGCTGACTAGCCAGTTTACACTCTAATCCACAGTGCGGTGCAACACCAATGTTTGCGGGCGTGAGCTTTGTGAAACAAGAACACGGCGTGCACTTGTTTCTACAAGATCGGAACTTTGATAAGGTCATTCATTTCTGACATTAGATCCGTTGTCCTCTCAAGTCTGAATCTTCTGGGTTTAATATTTTTTTCTTGTATTTCAGATGCCAAGCAATAACGGCGGTGCGCAATACAGTATTAGCATGTTACTGTGTTCTTTCTCCTCCTCCCAACCCCACTTCGCATTTGTCAAACTATTCAACCGTGGTGACCAACGATTCTTTTCAGAATCAGAATCAGAATCAGAATCAGATTTTATTCGCCAAATATGTTTTGCAACATACGAGGAATTTTACTTCTCTTGTGCAGCAAAACCGGGTGTGTCACGTGTACATTATTTGTCCCCATAATATTACCAATAGACCCGCTCTGATCACAGTTATTACTTATCTCCAATCATTAGGTTTGCCTTGGTCAGTCTATATTTATTATTATTGCATGCCGAGGTACAGTGAAACGCGTGGTTTTACATGCTATCCACTCAGATCAGACCTACCATACATGGACACAATCAATTCAAATTCGTGCTTTGGATGAAGCAAAGTTCCAGTTCAAGTTGGCGTTTATTGTCACATGCACCAATTGAGGTACAGTGATATTTGAGTTACCATACAGCCATACTGAGTGCAAAGCAACAATACGCACTGTCACATAAAATAAAATGTAACATAAACATCCACCACAATGGAATCAACATTCCTCACTGTGACGGAAGCAATCAAGTTCAGTCATCATCCTCCTTTGTTCACCCGTGGCCGGGGCCTTTGAACCCTCCGCAGTTCGCCGCTGCCGACGGTCCGATGGTTAAGCCCTCGCGTCGGGATGATCGAAACTCCAGCGTCGGTACGGATCGGAAAACTCTGCGGCATGGAGCTCCCGAACCGTCCTCTTCTTACCGGAGACCGCGGCTACACGATGTTGAAGTCCACAGCCCACGCGGTCGGAGCACTTCCGATGGCGATCTTCGGCAAAGGATCGCTCGCTTCTCGATGGTAAGTTCACGCCGCGCCCGCGCCCGCGGCTGGAGGCTCCGGGCCGGACTCCAGCAAAGGCGGCACCACTCCACGTTGTTAGGCCGCAGGGGGGACGGAGATGCGACACGGAGAAAATTCGCATTTCCGTCGATGTAAGTGACTGGAAAAAAGTTTCCCCCGATCCCCCCCCCCCACTCCGCACCTCTACATAAATCATAGCAAGAAACATTGAAACATACATTTAAGACACACTTAATTTTTTTTTTTAAACAGTGAAATTACGAGACAGACTGTTGGCGAGGAGGCCATTATGGTCGCCACCCGGTGAAGATACAGAATAAAATAATATATTTGATGATACAGAAGGCCATACCAATATTGTTCTTATTTCCATCAAATCCTGAATGTATTTGTAAATATGAACATTTGTGTACAAAACCATGAGAATAATAGATCGCGGAGACCCCTGCACAGAATAGGCGAATCGAAAACCAGAGTATATAGACTTAAGGTAGGGAGAAATATTTAATAGGAACATGATGGATAAAACATTTTTAAAAAAAGGGGGAGCGAGTCCATGCAACCAGCGGCCAGAGCAGACAGCTGAGGCACGTACTGTCGCTACGTTTGAAATATTTGGATAGGTACATGAATCGGGCAGGTTTAGAGTAACACGCGCCAAACGCAGGCCAGGGGGACTCGTGTAGATGGACATGATTGTGGGTGCGGGCAAATGGGACGAAAGGCCCAGTTTCCACACTGTATGATTCATTGGCACCATGACTCTATATTATCTACCAGCATTGCATAATCCCGTTCTCCTTGGACATGCCCAGTGCATTTGGGGAATACGACTTCAGTAAAAACACAAAGAATTAGAATTAGAATGCCATTTTATTGTCACTATACACATGTACAATGAGATTAAAAGCAGCTCGTACTCAGTGCAGACATGTAATTAGTTCAAAAAAAAAAAAAAAAAAAAAAAAAGGGGGGGGGAATAAGGTGCACAGTTCCGCGGCGCTATATACATATCTATATAAAGACAATGGGTGAATAGAGTGAATAAATAGGATTCCTATATACAGTATGGGTTATTGCACATATTAAAAATCACAGTTACAGTACAAATTACAGTAGGTGGATAGATGGAAGTCCGGGGGTTAAGCTGTGAAGTCAGTGCATGTGTGAGTTCAGAGAGGTTATGGCTTTTGGAAAGCAACTGTTCTTGAGTCTATTTGTCCTTGTTCTGATGCACCTATAGCGCCTCCCTGAGGGCAGCAGGTCGAACAGGCTCAATGCAGGATGGGCGCTGTCCTTGATGATGTTCTTCGCCCTGCTGAGGCAGCGGGAGGTGTAAATGTCCATCAGGGAGGGGAGAGGGCAGCCAATGATCTTCTGTGCTGCCCTAACTACCCTCTGAAGCCTCTCCCTGTCTGCCATGGTGCTGCTGCCGTACCATGCTGTAATGCAGTATGTCAGCAGGCTCTCAATGGGCGAGCGGTAGAAGGTCAGCAGCAGGTTGGAGTCCAGCTTGTGCTTCCTGAGGACCCTCAGGAAGTGCAGCCGCTGGTGAGCCTTCTTGATGACCGCTGTGATGTTGTCTGTCCAGGAGATGTCAGCGGAGATGAGGACGCCGAGAAAAGCGACCAATTTGTGCAAAGTATATTCATTAACTGTGCCGAGTTGTACAACGATGGCTGATGCAATCCTTCTACAAGCCCTGAGACATCCCGCTGGGTTTGTGCTGTTGTAAATAGCTATGATACGCGGCGCATTATGTTTTAGCTTTAGGTTCAGATTTATTATTTTTCCCAGTCTCCTCCTGAAGTAAAGGTGTTGATGTGACTTCTTGAGTGTCGCATGAAAGTGATTGCTCCCCAACATATTGTTGATAAGATTAACGCCATGCAACATGACCTCTCAACAATGTTCATTTCCGTTCCATCGATGCAGATTAGGGCATCAACTCCACCATCTTTCCCCAAGTCAATAGCCAGCTCCTTCGCCTTGCTGACATTGACGGAGATGTTAATGTCCTGACACCAGGTCACTAAGTTCTCTATCTCCTTCTTCTACTCCGTATCGTTATTGTCCGTAATTCGGTCATGCCTTCCCCTATGCTTCCAGAATTTAATTACTACCCCTTTCGTCTTGAAGACATTGAGCGGTCGGTTATTTTTCTAACGCAATGTCAGTAAGTCCACTATCTCTTTCCTGAACTCTCTCTCCTCATTGTTCCTGGTCCGGCCCATCACAGTGGTGTCGTCAGCAAACCTGTGGATGAAATGTGTAAAGAGAGTATCGTTGGGGACTGACAAATCATCCTTGCAGGGCGCCGGTGTTGAGAGTTATTATGGAGGAGATGTTGTCATCTATCGTCACTGACTGAGGTCCGTGGGCCGTAGAGACGAGGAAGCAGTGGCAGAGGGCAGAGCACATCCCAAGATCCTGGAGTTCGGAGATAACATCCAGCACTCTCCCCCCCCCACCCCCTCCCCACCTCCCCACCTCCCACTGTGGACATAGCTACACACGACCACACACACATTGCCAAGCTCAAGCCTGTTCAGACATTTAATATCATAATTATCAATCTCATCCTGGTCTCAAGTTCTTTTCCATACCTGGTCAAATTGGTCTTCAGTTCCCTATTGGCCACAAGAAGCTTCGCTCCAACCCTGTTTGTATTTAATAAATGGGCACCACTGTTGTTCTGGGGTAGAGGGTACTCGAGATCCAGATATATCCGAGAGAGTAAATTACATTACATCTCAGTCACTCCAAAGTGAATTCATATTCTGATCATCTGATGCTATCGTAACCATCCATATACCCGTTGTTTAATGCTCTGAAGCTCCAGCCTTTCAGGGCCTCGCAAACTCCCACATATCGGCGTCAATTACCGACTTGGTGTTCTCACCAACTGCACATTGTAGAGGATCTGGTCAATTATTGGTCGTTTCACAGCCACTTGATGCGTGGGATAAATCTCCACTTCTGACTCTACACCGCTTCAAAGGGAAGTATCACCTTCTTTAAAAGAGCGAGGGCTAAGATATAATACTCTATGGACCAAGTGCTAGAAAATGCGATTCAGTTATTGGATAGCATTAACACAGCACGACTGCACTACTCTTTCCTTGTGTGACCGAGCTGCAGGGAGAGGTGAGGAATTTATTCCCTGGAGCGAAGGAGACTGAGGGGTGATGATATGAAGGTGTATAAAATCATGAGAGGAATAGATAGGCTGAATGCAGCACATTTCCCCAGGATTGAGAATCAAAAGGCAGATTTCATAGGTTTCATGTGAGAGCAGCAAGATTTACAAGGAACCTGAAGGGAAGACTTGACACAAATAGAGAATGCTGGGTACATGGTTTGAACTTTGATTAGATCATTCACTTCTGACATCACATATTTTTTCTGCCTGGACGGATGTCATCCGAGTCTTCTGACTATACTATGTTTTCCTCCTGTATTGCAGATGCGCGGTAATTAATACGGTCCACGATAAGGTATCAGGTGTTTTACTGAGTTCTTCCTCCTGTCCCCACTTCATACCTTGTCTTCGCATTTGTTCACCCCCATTCAACACCTTCTCTTGTATATCAATACTGTTTGTGTTACATTGACAATCATAGTAGCCATCATGGTACGAGTATCCCTCTCTGGTCATAGTTGGTACTTATGTCAGATCATTAGTTTAGCTGAGGTTAGGCTTGGTTATTATTGTCAGATATTTCGAGGTACAGTGAAAAGCGTGGCATTGCACGCTATCCATTCAGTTCAGATATGCCATATACAGATGTATAGAAACATAGAAAATAGGTGCAGGAGTAGGCCATTCGGCCCTTCGAGCCAGCACTGCCATTCAAGATGATCATCCAAAATCAGTAACCCGTTCCGGCTTTTCCCCATATCCCTTGATTCCCTCAGCCGTAAGAGTTAAATCTAATTCTCTCTTCAACTACAACCAGTTAAAGTCCAGCGGATGTAGCGAGGAGGAAGATACAGAATGCCGAATATATTTAATTACAGAAGATCATGCTGAATATTGTTGGTTATTTCCATCAACCCCTGAATTGTCCGTGTATTTGTGAGAATGAACAACACTTGCTCAAGCCACTTTGCATCAATCCGTTCTCCGTAGAACTGGACAAGTGCAGTTGGATAATTTGAGTTTTGTAAAATCATAAAGCAACAAATGTTTGCAAAAATATGATTTAAGTTTGCAGAAGGTCTCACCTGGATCAGTGGATGATGCAATGAGACATCCCGCTGGGATCGCGATGTTGTAAACAATTAAGAGGAGAGGCGTTCAAATATCAGCTTCAGTTTTATGTTTATTGTTGCATGTCCCGAGCTAAATTAAAAAGCTTTGTTTTACGTGCAATCCAGACACACCAGATATACCATATATATACAGTATTAGTTACAACACGAGCAGTGGGTATACGGATTTACACAGAGAATGAGTTGACATATGAGGTAGTTGCGGCATATATTAGGGCATCTTTCAAAGACAGCTGGACTGCTGCATCGATAGGAATGATTTAGAGTGATGTGGGCGAAAGATGGGTAGGGGTGACTAGTGTAGATGGGGCACATTGGTCGGCATGGGCAAGCTGGGTAGAAAGTCCCATTACCATGTTGTAAGATTCGATGATTCTATGAAAATAGATAGAGCAATGTGGAAGATACAGAGTACAGAATATAGTTGGCAGCATTGGTGTGTATTTTCGTGCATCAGTTACTTAGACAATTTTAAATATCCGCAATGCGGTAGAAGCGAATTGAACTGTACACTAGTCTACGGGCTTGCATACTCTGGAATTTAGAAGGGTGAGAGGGCATCTTATTGAAACATATAAGACGATTAAGGGTTTGGACACGCGAGAGGCAGGAAATATGTTCCTGATGTTGGGGGATTCCTGAACCAGGGGTCATGGTTTAAGAATAAGGGGTAAGGCATTTAGAAGGGAGATGAGGAAACATTTTTTTCACACAGAATATTGCGAGTCTGTGGAATACGCTGCATCAGAGGGCGGTGGAGGCCGGTTCTCTGGATACTTTCAAGAGAGAACTTAATAGGGCGCTGAAAGATAGCGGAATCAGGGAATATGGGGAGAAGGCAGGAACGGGACACTGATTGTGGATGATCAGCCATGATCACATTGAATGGCGGTGCTGGCTCGAAGGCCCCAATGGATTGCTCCTGCACGTATTGTCTATTGTACCTTTTGATACAGATTTCGGCCAGTACACGATGTAAAGGAGATATAGTAGCGGACTGAAAATGATTTATTGTAGGGTCCGGTGTTACTTTGGATGAGGTGTCACCTATCCTCACTGACTGGGTATTGTTGGTGCTAAATCGAGCATTCAGCGGTAGAGGCGGAGAAGATACCTCGGTCCCGGCGTTTGGAGATAATAGCCACTCCATCCCCTATCACATACAGGTACACCCTGCTGAACGCATCATTTACAGCGAGAGGCTGTTCCTATTTTCCATATTAAACAGGATCTGACGTAGGACTCAAATTATTCCACAGCTGGTCACGTTAGCCGTCATTACACCATTGTCTACAACACACGTGCTACAGCCCTATATGAACGGAATGAGTTACCATCACTAATGTTTGGGCAACATGGTACTGGAGGTTCAGATATATTTGCGAGCATAAATTGCTTCTCATCTCAATTCACTCCATGGTAAACACCTACTCTGAGACTTGTATCCTAACGTCATCACCCATCTAGCGATTGTGTACTGCTTTCAATGTCAAGCCCTCCCAGAATCCGACATTTACAGTGTTCATATATTCACTTGTCGTTCTTCCAATCCTCACAGCGTAGATGATCTGATCAATTGTTGCTCCTTTGGCAGTTCCTACATCCGTGGGATAAACCTCAACTTCAGACTCTGCATCGTATTGTAGGTACCGCCTTACTTGAAAGATATATAGTGTCAGGGCATAATATTCTGCTGATCAAGTGCTAGTAAATGGGAATTGGTAAATGGATAGCACAGATGTAGATAGTTGTTTGGCTTGTAATCTGCTGAGTGACTAAATGACTCTCGGACCAGTGTATACACGTTTCTCCATTTGTAGTATCACCGTCAGTCGTTAGAGCAGGACTTCGCTACACTATCCTTGTATGGGCCGAGCTCTTGGTAGGGATGTGGACTTTATTCCTTGGAGCACAGGGAGCTGAATGTTGCTTATAAAGGTGTATACGGGGAATAGATCGGGAGAATGCACAGTCTTTTCTACAGAATGGGGAATCAAAAAACCAGAGATCATAGGTATATGGTGAGAGGAGCAAGATTTACAAGGAACCTGACGGGAAGACGATACACTCAGACGGCGATACATGTACGGAACGAGCTATCAGAGGCGGTCGTTGAGATATGTTGAGTCGATGCTGGCATTTCTAGTCACTACGTTTGGAAATCTACCTGCCATCTCGACAGTAGCAAGAGGTAAATAGGTGGCCATCTTTCGTTGTTTGTGTTGAGCAATAAATGTTCGGCAGCACCTGATTCTGCATCAATGTTCACGTGCCCTGATGCGCCAGTTTGCACTCTAATGCGGAGTGCGACATTCTTGTATTTTGTGAAACGACACCATATCGTGCAGTCATCTGAGTATTTCCCGTTTTCCTCTTGTATGTGTAGATGCCCGACAATTACTGCGGACTACAATACAGCAGCAGACCAATAATAATACATGAAATTAGGTAGTGCTAAACCCGCTAATACTTTAGGTTTATTCAAGAGAGTTTTTTGTATTCTATGTGATTTATAGTCCCATATAAAATTAGTGATATCTGAGTCCAGTTTAAAAAAAAACTTCTTTGGTAAGTATATAGGAATCGATTGAAATAGGTATAACATTTGTGGTAGAAAGATCATTTTTATTGCATTTATTCGGCCTGTTAAAGACATCGGGAGCGTATTCCAAAATTTAATTAGTGTGTTTAATTGATTAAGTAGTGGATCAAAATTTGCCTTAAACATATGTTCTAGTAATTTCAATTCACAAGTATTTAAATTTTTCTGTAGCTATTTTAAAAGGGAATTTTAAAAGATGTGTTGAATCTTTCGGTTTTATTGACATAATTTCACTCTTATTCCAATTTATTCTATATCCAGAAAAGTATCCAAAGTCTTCAATTAAATTTAATATATTTGGTATAGTGATTTGAGGTTTTGTAATGTACAGTAATATATCATCTGCGTATAAAGATATTTCATTATATGAATCTTTAGTATTATACCTATGGATATCAGGGTGTATTCTAATTTTTTCTGCTAGCGGTTCAATAATAAGTGCAAACAACTGTGGTGATAATGAGCATCCTTGTCTATTTCCCCTTGATAGTTGGAATTTCGAGGATAATATATTATTAGTTAATATTCTAGCTGTAGGTTTATTATATAATAATTTTATCCATAGAATAAAATTATCTCCCAGTTGGAATTTTTGTAGTTCTTTATCCATATAATTCCATTCTACTTGGTCAAATGCTTTTTCAGCATCCAGCGAAATAATTGATAATTCTTTGTATTTTTATTTTTTTATTTTTATTTTATTAGAAGTAAGTACAATTGTATACAATCATATTTTCATAATACCTTTTATGTACAGCTTCTTATTTTTTAAATTTTTTGAAATAAAGAAGAAAAAGAAAAAAGTTAGATAATGAAAAATAGAAAAATGTGAGATATATAGTGTGTGAAAAAGAAAAATAAAGAATGAAATAAGAAAGTTGAGACATAGAAAATAGAAGAAAGAGAATAGATGAAAAGAAAAGAAGAAAAGAAAATAGAAGGAGATCATTTATAATCTTGACCATCCGCAGTCACGGATTAGCTTTTACACCTGTTTTGCACCATACGTTTCCAAAAAGACGACAAATGGAGACCAACTCGTTATGAATTGGTCAAATTTATCTATTAGGAATAATTGATAATTCTTGTTCTTCAGATTTGTGTGAGTGCATTATGTTGAGTAAACGTCTCATATTGTTAGAAGAGTATCTCTTAGGGATAAACCCCGTCTGATCTGGGTTTATTAATTTACTAATATATTTACTTAATCTTCTAGCTAATATTTTTGCTAATATTTTTTGATCTGTGTTTAACAATGCTATAGCTCTATATGAACCCGGTTCTTCTAAATCTTTGTCTTTCTTAAGTATTAGTGTAATCGTTGATTCCGCTAATGTATCAGGTAGTATTTGTTTTTTAAAAGCATATTGGTAATTTTTTTGTAATCTTGGTATTATTTTATCATAAAAGCTTTTATGAAATTCATTAGTAAATCCATCTGGACCTGGTGTTTTTCCATTCTTTAGTGAGTTTATTGTATCTTCTAATTCCTTAATTGAGATTTGTGCACCCAATTCGTCTTGTTCCTTCTACTCTAACTTTGGAAGATTACAATTATCCAAAAACTTTGTGATTTTATTGGAATCAATTGTCGTTTTAGATGTATACAAATTCTCATAAAATTGCGCAAATCTTTTATTAATATCCTTCGGTGTTGTTAATAATTCCCCTTTATCTGATTTAATCTTTGGGATAGTATGTTCCTTTTCTCGTTTTTTTAGCTGGCGAGCCAAGAGTTTATGCGGTTTATCCCCAAATTCAAAGTGCTCTTGTTTTGTAATTTGAAAAAGTCTTATAAGTTTGGCTGATAATAGTTTATTTAATTTAAATTTCAAAATTATTATTTTATTATGTTTGTCTATTGATGGATCTTTAGCATTATCTATATCCATTTGTCCAATAAGTTCTTCTAACTGTCTTTGTTCATTCTTATTCTTTTTATTTTGAAAAGCTTGATATGAAATTATAATACCCCTAATGTATGCTTTAAAAGATTCCCATAATACAGTAGCCGATATATCTGGAGTATCATTTATTTGAAAAAATGCATCCATTTGTTCTTTTTAAATATATACTCGCTTGTGGATCTTTTAGGATTTGAGAATTAAATCTCCAAAACGATTTATTCTTAGACATTCCTTCCAGTTTTAAAAAGAAAGTTAATGGAGAATGGTCTGAAATCGAATTTGTATGGTATGTTGGGTTAAATGTTTGAGGGATTAATTTTGTATCCAGCAGGAAGTAATCTATACGTGAGTATGTTTTGTGTACCATTGAATAAAACGAGTATTCCCTGCCAGTTAGATTAACAATTCTCCAAACATCTGCTATATTAGTATTGTTTATGGAGGTATTGAGAAGTTCCCCGGTTTTCGATTTCATATTCCCTCTCTGTTTTTGGCTTGATTTATCTAAATACGGATCTAAAACACAGTTAAAGTCTCCTCTTATAATAACATTTTGGTAGTTAGATTCTGCAATTATGTTCAAAATTTTATTTAAAAAGTGGGGGTTGTCAAAGTTAGGCGCATATATATTTACCAAGGTAAGTGGAGTATCATGAATTTATCCATTAACTATTAAGTATCTCCCTTCGATGTCTGTATGATATTCTTCGCTTTAAATGGTATACCTTATCTTATAATAATTGACGTACCTCTAGATTTCGAAGTAAATGAAGTATGTTTGACCTATCCATTTCGCCCTCAACCTAGCTTGATCCTGAGATTTTAAATGTGTTTCTTGTAAGAAAATAATATCAGAATTGTACAGTTTCAGCTGAGCTAATATCTTACCCCTTTTAATAGGTTCGTTAATACCTCTTATATTCCAACTACAGAATACGATTCCTCCTAGGTTCTTTTGTTTAGTATCTTGCATTTTGAATAATTATAGTACCTTTAAATCTTGTGGTGCATCCATATCCCAGGTCTTTGGGTATTGGGGGAACTTTTGAATTTCTAAGTTTTGTTGGTATATCCATTTTACGTTGATCACTAAACACAAAACACAAACATGTGAGTTTATGTGGTAATAAAAAAAAACTAAAAAAGTGAAAATACAGTGTCTAATATAATCGGCACTGTAGCGAGTGTCCCACCTGTAGGTGGGAAAAAACCTAGTTTCGACTTCCATTGTGATGTTAAAAAAATAGCTCCGCTCTCTTAGTTAATCATAACATATTAAAATATTAAAACGGGGCCTCACATTCAGATATATAATACAATTTTACTATATATTTCATTATAACATATCATGTGTGTATCGCAATTTTAGCTACTAATTATTAAACAGATACTTTTGACTTCAATAATAATCAACTGTTGGTTGAAGGGGTTAACGATACGTGCCCCTGGACCTAAGCCAGGTGCTCGTTTCTCATCCCTTCCTCCCACTTATAGATAAGGTTTCAATTTATTAAACATTCATATTAGTATGTTAGTTCATTATTTTTTATTTTTATTTTTATTTTTGTTAGTATTCTAATCTAACATGAGTAAAAGTTATTAATAGGAAAAATTCTTGCAATTGGTTTTAATATTATAATCTAATAAACAAATAAATGCTTCTGGTATATACCATTCCCGTCTGTTCAGCTGTTTACTCATTTTGAACAGAAAGCATTGCTTAGAATGGTTCAGATCTGCCAAACTCCCATTTAATTTATATTTCTCAACGATAGTTTGGGCATATTTGAACGCATCTTCGGGGTTTACAAATGACTTTTCAGAGCCCTTAAAAGATATACGCATTTTAGCTGGATAAAAAATTCCATATCTGATTCCTTCTTTCCCTCTTAAAAGATCCTTAACCTTCTCGAATTTGTTTCTTTTTTGCACAATTTCATACGGGTAGTCCCTGAATATCTTAATAATGTCCTTGTTCATCCGCAGCTGCACACCGTATTTGATTTTGCTCATAACATCTTCCAGTTCTAAAATATCCCGAAATTTCACAATAATATGTCGTGGATGATTTGTTCCCGCACCAGATCTTTGTTTAAATCTTGGAACACGATGAGCCACTTCGATTTTCGGTTCTTTGGAAAGATTAAGCAGTTGTTTAAGTAAGCCCATGGCAAACTCACGCACATCCTCCCCCTCGGCTCCCTCTGAGACTCCAAGAATTCTCAAATTCTGGCGTCTAGAGCGAACTTCCAGGTCCAGGCATTTGTCTGAGACTTTCCCCAGTTGAATCACCATCTGTAGTGAAGTTTGCTCATTTTCTTGCTTCATTTGCTCATGTTCTTGCCTCATTTTCGCCATGTCTTCAACCACTCGAGCCATGTTTTTCTCCAATTCCGTAATTGTGCGCATGCTTGCAGCTACTGTTTCAAGCACAGCCGTGAACTTGTCCGTAGTAGTTTCATCCATCTTGTCCATTCTCCCGGATAGTCCATCTTTCACATCATCAATTCGTTTATTTATAGTGTCCAGTGAATCAGCCACCTTCTGATTACCAGCATTTGAATCCTGCATCATCTTTTCAACTTTTTCCATCATATTTCCCATCAGAGTTTTATTTTCATCCATAATTTCATTTTTCATATATTTCACTGATTTCTTCAAATCATCAAAATCGTTGTCCTTACCAAACTCTGTCTTAGAACTTGTATCCATTTCTGCAGCCACTTCAGAAACTTCAGAGGTAACTTCTCCTTCAGGCGTCTTCTGGTTTCTCAGCAGCTTTGTCAGTAAATATTAAAAATATGATTCAACTGATGGATAACTCCGCCCAGCAAGTGGACTGGATTGTAATGGAGAAAGAGGATTGCTCCTCTGGAAACATTGGAGCGATCCTCCTCTCACCAATGAAACTGAATAATATAAATTATAATAAGAACCCAATTATCCATAGTACAATCCGAATTTGGAAACAAATAAAACAAAATTTAAAATTAAGAAATTTATCACTATTATCTCCCATAGTTAATAACCCTTCGTTTAATCCCTCTATTATAGATAAATATTTTATACATTGGGATAGACTAGGAATTAAAACGTTCGGTGACCTGTATGAAACTGGAAAATTACTTTCATTTCAACAATTACAAATAAAATATAAACTCGGAAATAATCAATATTTTAAATATTTTCAAATATGCGACTATTTGAAAAAATATACAAAAGATCATTATAATAGCCCAGCAGATGTATTGGATGAGGCAATGCAGATACAAGCTGAATCAGCAAACTTAATATCATATTTGTATAATATTATCTTAAATGTAGAAATACCATCTACGGAGGGTATCAGAAGAGACTGGGAACAAGAGTTAGCTATTAAAATTTCAAAGGAAAGGTGGAATGAACACTTATTAAACGTGCATAAAGGTTCGATTAATGTAAGACACACTTTAATACAATTTAAAATTTTACATAGATTATATTATTCCAAAACTAAAATCCATAAAATTTTCACAAATGTATCATCCATTTGTGATAAATGTCAATCCCAAGAAGCTACTATAGCGCACTCATTTGTTTTCTGTACAAAAATTCAAAAATTTTGCAATGAAATTTTCGAAATCTTTACAAAATTATTTAAAATAAAACTGTTACCCAAAGCAGAATGGATTATCTTCGGAATAACGGAAGATGGTCCAGAACTAAATGTGTTTCAAAAGAAACTAATAGACTATGGGTTAATAACTGGAAAAAAGCTAATCCTAAAATTTTGGAAGAAGGCTCCAATACCAACTATATTGGAGCGGTCTCCCCTGGTGGGAGACCGCTTCTCGGGGCTTCCGCTGCGGCGACTTCTCCCGCCCGAGTTGCGGGGTTGAAGAGCACCTGGAGCGGGGCTTTGCATCATCCCCCCGCGCGCTTGGAATGGCCGCCGGACTTTGCGAGCGCGCGCCGGGGCTCTAACACCAAGACCCGGTGCGCGACCGTTGCATTAACCGGCGTGGCTTTAATGGCCGCGGGATAATCACCATCGCCCGCCGGGGGCTTTGACTTTGACTCTGACATCGGGGGGGGGGGTGCAGTGGAGAGATGTGGTGCCAGGGGAGGCAGGACCCCTGCTGAAGTCCTGCCTCCCTGCTCTCTGCCCCTACCTCACTAATCTTTTCAACTCCTCATTGTCCCAAGGAATTGTCCCCTCTGCTTTCAAAACTGCTGCTGTCACGCCAATCTTAAAGAAACCTGGTCTTGATCCCTCCTCTCTCATTAACTACCGCCCCATCTCAAACCTCCCCTTTCTTTCAAAAACCCTGGAGCGCATCGTCGCGTCACAACTTCATTCCCACCTCCTCGCGTATAACCTATTCGAACCCCTCCAATCTGGATTTCGCCCCCTCCATAGCACAGAAACTGCTCTCCTCAAAGTCCTCAATGACCTCCTTACCTCTGCTGACTCTGGCTCCCTCAATATCCTCATCCTCCTCGACCCGAGTGCAGCCTTCGATACCGTCAACCACAACATCCTGCTCAACAGACTTAGGGACCTTGGCATTGAAGGTTCTGCACTCAGCTGGTTCCGTTCTTACCTTTCCAACCGATCCCACTTCATCTCTCTCCATAACCACACCTCTGCCACAGCCACTGTCACTCAAGGCGTTCCCCAAGGCTCCGTTCTTGGTCCCCTCCTCTTCATCATCTACATCCTCCCCCTTGGTCATATACTCCGTCACTTCAACCTGGACTTCCACTGCTATGCTGATGACACCCAGATCTATCTCAGCACCAAGTCCCCCCACCACCCCCCTCTCTCCCATATCAACTCCTGCCTATCAGCCATCAAATCTTGGATGCAACTCAACTTCCTTAAATTAAACAGTAGCAAAACAGAATTTCTCCTCATTGGCTCCAAATCAACACTCACTAAAATTAACAACCCCACTCTCACTATCGACGGCACCACTGTCTCCCCATCTCCTCAGGCACGCAACCTTGGCGTGATCCTTGACTCAACCCTCTCCCTTGAGCCTCACATCCGCCATGTTGTCAAAACATCATTTTTTCACCTCCGCAACATTGCAAAAATCAGATCGTCTCTCACACCCCCCGCTGCTGAAAGACTCATCCATGCCTTCATCTCCTCCCGACTGGACTACTGTAACTCTCTTCTTTTCGGAATCAATTCCAGCAGCATCAAACGACTCCAACTGGTCCAAAATGCAGCCGCTCGACTCATTACCCACACCAAATCCTGGCACCACATCACCCCAGTTCTCAAAGAACTTCACTGGCTTCCCATTTCCCACCGGATCACCTACAAAATCCTGGTCCTCACCTACAAAGCCCTCAACAACCTGCCCCCCCCTTATCTCATTGACCTCCTCTCCCCCTACCAACCCTCACGGTCCCTCAGATCCATATCAGCTGGTCTCCTCTCCACTCCGAAATCAAACCTCTGCACTTTTGGAGGCAGAGCCTTCTCCAGGGCAGCTCCCAGGCTCTGGAATTCCCTCCCACAACCGGTCCGAAATTCTGAGTCCCTCACCATCTTCCAGTCCCGCCTCAAGACCCATCTCTTCACCTCTGCATACCCTTAGTCCCATGTTCCCCCCCTCTGTCTTACTGCTCTATTTTGTTTTGTTTATTCCTGACTCTCAATTGTAAAGCGACTTTGAGTCCTGAAAAGCGCTATATAAATAAAATCTATTATTATTATTATTATTATACGTTTTTTTGCCTTCCATCACAGCGCTGTGATGGATGTATGTGTAAATTGTGTTGTGTCTCGGGTCTTCTTCGTTTTGTAATGTATGGCTGCAGAAACGACATTTCGTTTGGACCTCAAGGGGTCCAAATGACAAATTTGTCCAAAAGACAAATAAATTGTATTGTATTGTATTGTATTGTATAAACATGTGGATTTCAAATATGTTCGAAACATTACACCTAGAAGAGATAAGACTCCTCCTGGCAGGTAAACCAGATCACTTCCATCTGACGTGGTCTGCATTTATAGAATTATTACAAATATAGGGTGCAAAGGTACCTTAAAAAAAACTGAGGTCAGGTAAAGGGTGATGATAGTTGGAAAGTTGGTATGTCCCATTTGCGTAATGCTCATAAAAACTATTTGTTTTTCTCTTTCTCCTCTTTCTCTTTCTCCTTCTTTTCTAGGGTCTATTTCTTAACTCTTTTTCTTTTGTTTTTAATGTTGTTCTTATAGGGTCTTCGTTCTGTCTTGTTGTCACACTTTCTACACTCTCACTTTTTCCTTCACTTTCTTCTTTCTTTCAATCTTATCCTTTCCTTTTACTAGTGTAAAAAACAAACGGAGTACATTAATTGTAAGAAGATATAAGTCACGAGTACTAATGTATGTGGTTGTAATGTAATGTACTTCTAATAAATTTAAAAAAAAAAAAAATCAAAAAAACAATACAGCAGCAGCGTTTTTATTGTGTTACTCCTCCTGCCCCAGTCTTCACTTTCTCTTCGCATTTGTCCAACAGTTTGTTTGTGCTTAACAACCATTCATCAGGTCTCTTGAATATCAATGTCATCTATGAATCTGAATCGCCATCACAGTACGATCATTCCAGCTCTGATCATACCTTCTGAACCTTCTGAATTTGTAGTCGGCAGGGCAGTACTCTGCATATCGCCCACTTGATATTTGGTATTTGGTACATATTTGGTTCTTACCTCTGATCATTGGGTTTGGTTAGGTTAGGCTTGGAATATTACTGTCACAAGTATCGAGAAACAGTGAAAGGATGTGCTGCCTCCTATCCACTCAGATCCAACATACCATTCATGGATACAATCAGTTCAAGCAAATTCATTAGAGCAATTCATAGATCAACAGGGATAATACAGAGGCAGAAAATAGTTCATGATGTATAGATTATAATCCTGAATATGATTCTTTGTTTCAATCAAACTTTAAATCGTCCTTATATTTGTAAGAATGAATAACATTTGCTCAAGCTGCATCGCATAATTCCGTTCTTCCTCGTACTCGATATGTGCAATCGGAGATTTCAAGCTCTGCAAAACAAAACAAAAATGTGTACTGTTGTCGGAAATTGTGAGAATTATAAGGAAGATGAATAAGTTATAATTTGTTTAACACTGTAGCTCACATACCGGGGAGCATGATGGGAGCGTTGCCAAGATAGAATGTAGTTCAAATAGCTAAATCTGAAATATTCTGCTGAGAAGCAGGGTTCCTTATCAGTAGGGGATGATAGACTTGTGTAGTTCTGTCTACAGTAGGTTCATATCTGTCGCAATCGTGCTTTAACATCTGCTTTTGGTTACTGTGTTTAGCAGGCAAGTCTCCAAAAGGTTAACAAACGATCTCCTTTACGAGGGGACTCCATTTGTCGAGATGAATCTGGACATTTATGATATCTACATGTTAGATACATGGGAAGGAGACTTCTAAACAACAAGAAACCCAAGATTAAAGTTAACTTTGTGGAAACGCAAAGATGAAAGGTTATAGAGGCATTGATTAATGATGTTGTATTTCAACTCCACACGTAACCATTGTGTCATGAGGGTAGAAGAATCCTACAGTTACCGTGGGATTTTGAAGCAGCTTGAGCTTCCTCACACTGTTTCGCGATGTACATCGCTGAGGCCTGTATTAAATCGATTTGTTCGGTTGGCTAGCCACTGATCTATGAGCTGTTTTAGTTGTTGTCTGTGCCTATCTGAGTAAAGTTAGATATAGGGTACGGGTAAAGCACAACATGCTCTCCTACATGTACAACACATGTTATTAAACTGTGCCGATGTGCGCAGGTGGAGCGAAGGATGATGTAGTCCGTCGATAAACCATGAGACATCCCGCTGGATTTGTGGTGTTGCACACAATTACGATGTGAGACGCATGGAGTTTTAGCTTTTGGGTTATGTTCATTATTGTCACATGTACCGAAGAACATTAAACCCTTTGTTTTTCATGCTATGCAGACTGGTCAGATGTACCACAAATAGATACAGAGGCGAGGACAGAGGGTGCTGGGTCTATGTATTCACACAGGGGTGGTGGGAATATAGATTTGCACAGACGGTGGTGGGTACATAGAATGAGCTGCCAAAGGACGTCGCTAAGGCAGAAGCTATGACAATATTTAAAACACATTGGACAAGTGCATGGATAGAAAGGTTTAGAGTGATTTTTGCCAAATACTGTAAGTGGGGTAGCGTTGATGGGGCACATTAGTCGGCATGGGCGAGCTGGGTTGAAGGAGCTGTTCCGTTACTGTGTGACTCAATGACAATAGGTAGATATACAGAGTACAGAATGAAGTTCTCAGGTTTGTAGCTTCTCGTGGACCATCATTTTTTTAAACAAAGTCCAATGTGTACACTGGGGCAATACGAATCGAACAGTATCCTCGCATATGGAGGGATCGGGCAGAAGCTCGATAACGATGGAAAATAACCCATTCCGCTGTGATGTGCGCTTTCATCCTTCTGTACCTTCTGGCAGATAAGAGCACAGGCAGGAAGAACTGACCCGATTTAGACATCTTTGATGATGTTGGGTACATTTTCACAGAAGAAGCGTGAAGTGTAGATGGAGACAATGGTGTAACGTCAGGTCTACATGATGGATTGGGCTACATTTACAACTCTCTCCAAATTTTCACGGTCTTGTCAGATCTGTACCCAAACCAAAATGTAATCCAACCGGATAATATGATTTCTATGCTCCATCTCTAGCAGTTTTATAAGAATCACTGTAGACATGCCAATTTCCCCCGTCACTTGATGAAGTAGAGATGATGGTGTACCTTCGTGGGTTACGCATCAATGTGATTACTACAAGACATATCGTTGGTGAATTAACACATGGAACTTGAGCTCTCAACCATTCCGTGCCATTGATGCAGATTGGGGCAAATACTCTACACTGCTTCCAGAAGTGAAAAACTATTTCCTTCGTCTTGAAAGAGGGGCCATTGTCATGACAACATGTCAATAAGCTCACTATCTCCTTTTTGTACTCCGTCCCGCCATTGTCCATCATTCGACCATTCACGATGATGTCTTCTGCAAACTCATAGGTACAATTTGAGCCGAATATGGCCATACGTTCGCGAGTGTAAAGGTGACATAGTAAAGAACTGTGAACGGATCCTTGCGGTGCTCCAGTCTTCGGACTTATTGTTGAGGAGGTGTCGCTTATCCTTATTAATTGTGGGCTGTGGGAGTTAAAATTGAGCGGGGAGGTGATCCCTCGGTCTATGAGTTTGTAATATATCATCTTCCAACCTGCACAGAGTGGAGGATCTCCTCAATTGTTGTTCCTTTGACACCCTCTTCCACCGCAGATACATATTGACTCCATCTCTGCACCGAAAGTATGTGGTTGCTCCGGAAAATATGACAAACGTTCAAAGACAATTGGACTGCCTCATGAATAGGAACGATGTAGAGTAATGTGGCCGAAAGGTGGGTGTGAGTGACTGGTGCAGAAGGGGCACATTGGTCCACCTGGGCAAAATGGGTTGAAAGTCCCGTTACCATGCCGTATGACTCGATGACTCTATAACAATAGATAGACCAATGTGGAAGATACAGAGTGCACAATATAGTTCGCAGGATTGCAGTGCATCAGCTACTGAGACAATGTCTTATATCCGCAATGGGGGAGAAGCGAATTGAAGAGTACACTAGTCCAAGGAGGGACCGTTTAGAAGCCTGTTAACGGAGGGAAATGAGTTATTCCTTAATCCGGTGGTGCTCACTTTCAAACTTCTGTACGTTGTGCGGGACTTCAGTCGGGAAAGAAGAACTGACCGGTCTGGACAGGTCTGATTACGTTCGGTGTTTTTTTTTGCATCGTAAAGTGTAGATGGAATCAATGGTGGGACGTCTGGTGTGTTTGATGGATTGGGCTGCGTTAATTACTCTGCAATTTCTCCAGGTCGTGGCAGACTCGTTCCCAATCAATCTCTGATGGAACTCGACAATATGCTTTCTACGGTACATCCCGAGAAGCATGTAAGAGTGACTGGAGACATGCCAAACTTACACAGTCTCCTCATGAAGTAGAGGCATTGATGTGCCTTCTTGGATGTTGCATCGATGTTCTGCTTACCAACTGCACAATGTAGAGGGTCTGGTCAATCGTCCGTCGTTTCACAGTGACTTGATTCGAGTAATAAATCTGGACTTCTGATTCTACACCGCTTCAAAAATATCACCTTCTTTAAAAGAGATAGGGCCAAGGCTTAATACACTGTGGACCAAGTGCAAGTAAATGTGATTCTGTAATTGGATAGCATTTACACAGAGAGTTGCTGGGCCTGTTTCTTTGTTTTATGACGATGACAATTGGTCCAGTCCCTGTCGGTTTCTCCACATGTGGTATCACCGTCAGTAGCTATAGCAGGACTGTACTACTGTTTCCTTGTGTGCCCGAGCTGTAGGGATAGGTGATGCCTTTATTCGTTGGAGCGAAGGAAGCTGCGTGGTGGGAATATCAAGGTCTTTACAAGCATGAGAGGAAAAGGTAGGATGAATGCAGTCTTTTACCCATGATGGTGAATCAAAAATCAGATCTCATAGGTTTAAGGTGAGAGGGACTGGATTTTCTAGGAACCTGAAGAGATGACTTGACGCAAAGAGGGTGCTGGGAACATGGTACCAACTTTGATAAGATCATGCGCTTCTGACATTACATATTATTCCTCCCTGGACGGATGTCATCAGAGTCTTCTGAGTATATTATGTTCTACTCCAGCATTGCAGAGGCCCATAATTAATATGGTCCGCGATGCAGTATCTGTTGTTTGACTGTGATCGCTCCTCACCTTGACTTCGCATTTGTCCAACAGTTCGTATATGGTCGACCCCATTCAACACCTTCTCGTTTATAGCAATACTGTTTTAGTTCCTGGGAACCATTATCTCCAATGACCTTAAGTGGAGGGGGGGCACCATCGACTCCACAGTCAAAAAGGCACAACAGAGGATGTACTTCCTGCGTCAGCTCAGGAAGCACAATCTGCCACAGGTAATGATGGTCCAATTCTACACGGCCATCGTAGAGTCTGTTCTCACGTTCTCCATCATGGAATGGGTTGGCTCAGCCAGCAAGCACGACACCTGGAGGCTGCAGCGAATCGTCCGATCAGCAGAGAAGGTTATTGGCAGCAACCATCCCTCCATTGATGAACTGTACACTGCAAGGGCCAGGAAGCGAGCGGGCAAGATCATCTCTGACCCCTCTCACCCTGGCCACAAACTCTTGGAATCACTTCCCTCTGGAAGGTGACTCCGGATTGTCAAAGCTGCCACAGCCAGACATAAAAACAGTTTTTATCTACGAGTAGTTGCTCTACTGAACAGCCAAAAATCTGTAGCCTCCCTTTGATCTGGTATTTTGTTGGTTCACATGCTTGATCAATGGTGTTTTATCATTAATGTTTTATTATTATTAATGTTTAGTGTTTTCTGAGTCATTCGTGACTGTCACTGTATGTCATGTTGTTACTTGTTGGCGGAGCACCAAGGCAAAATCCTTGTATGTGAATACTTGGCTAATAAACTTACTTACTTACTTACTTACTTACTTACTTATACTGTTTGTGTTACATTGACAATCTTATTCGCCATCATAGTACGAACATCTCTCTCTGATCATAGTTGTTATTAATGTCAGATCATTAGGTTAGGTGAGGTTAGGTGAGGTTTAATATCGTCACATGTTCCAAGGTACAGTGTCCATTCAGTATATGCCATACATAGATACAATCAGTCCTGCAGATGGAGCAAAGAGGATGATACTGAATTCACAATATAGTTGATTACATTGAATATCATGCTGAATATTGTTGGTTATTTACACCAAACCACGAATTATCCGTTATGAGAATGAACAACATTTTCTCAAGCCACATGGTATAATTTCATTCTCCGTAGAACTGGATAAGGGCAGTAGGAGAATTGGGGTCAGGAGCACACATTAAGCTGGGAACACCAGCAGACAGAAACAGGAAAACACAGAGTGAGACTTGAATACTCACAGAGACAAGTAGAAACATTCTCGAAATGACGCAGGACCCTCCCCTAATTCTACGTAGTTTTGCCTTCTCCTGATTTCCCATTTGCAGGCGCACTCCCCTATTTCCAAGGTAGATAAAATGCTGGAGAAACTCAGCGGGTGAGGCAGCATCTATGGAGCGAAGGAATAGGCGACGTTTCGGGTCGACACCCTTCTTCAGACTGATGTGGGGGTGCGGGGGCGGGGAGTAAGAAAGGAAGAGGCGGAGACAGTAGGCTGTTGGAGAGCTGGGAATGGGAGAGGAAGGAGTGAGAAAGCAAGGACTGCCTGAAATTGGAGGTCAATGTTCGTACCGCAGCGGTGTAAACAACCCAAACGTAATATGAGGTGTTGCTCCTCCAATTTGCGGTGGTCCTCACTCTGGCCATGGAGGAGGCCCAGGACAGAAAGTTCGGATTCGTAATGGGAGGGGGAGTTGAAATGTTGTTTCCCAAATGCCAGTCAGTGACTAATGAGGTGCCGCAAGGCTCCGCGCTGCGACCCCAGTTGCTTATAATATATATTAACGATTTAGACGAAGGAATTAAAAGTAATATCTCCATGTTTGCAGATGACACAAAGCTGGGTGGTAGTGTTTGCTGCGCAGAGAATACTATGAGGCTGCAGCATGACTTGGATAGGTTAGGTGAGTGGGAAGATGCGTGGCAGATGCAGTATAATGTGGAAGAACGTAAGGTTATCCACTTTGGTACCAAGAACAAGAAGGAAGATTATTATCTGAATTGTGTAGGAGCAAGGAATTCCTACTGCAGTTGTACAGCACCATGGCGAGACCGCACCTGGCATATTGTGTGCAGCTTTGGTCTCCTAATTTGAGGAAGGGTATTCTTGTTTTTGAGGTAGTGCAGCGTAGGTTCACCAGGTTACTTCCGGCAAGGGGGGACTGACGTGTGATGAAAGAATGGATAGACTGTGCTTATGTTCACTGGAATTTACAACGGTGAAAGGGGATCTTACAGAAACGTGTAAAATTCTTTAGGAATTGGACAGTCCAGAAGCAAGAAAAATGTTCCAAATATAGGGGTAGTCCAGATCCAGGGGCAACAGTTTAAGAATCAGGGGTAGGCCATTTAGGACTGAGATGAAGAAACATGTTTTCATCCAGAGAGTTGTGAATCTGTGGAGTTCTCTGCCACAGAAGGCAGTGGAGGCCAATGCACTGGATGTTTTCAAGCGAGAGTTAGATTTAGCTTCTAAGGCTAACGGAATCAAGGGATTTGGGAAGAAAGCAGGAACGGGGTACTGATTTTGGATGATCAGCCATGATAATATTGAATGGCGGTGCTGGGTCGAAGGGCCGAATGCTCTACTCCTGCACCTATTTTGTATATTTCTACGATTCTATATTTCATGTATATCATCGTATTGATTGAGATGGTGCAAGGTATGATTAGTAAATTTACAAATAAATACAGGCAAGTGTGCTGGTAGATTGCCAAGACGGATATGAAGAATGACGTTGGGATTTTGATCAGCTGGGAAAGTTGGCGGTGGAATAGCGTATGGCATTTAATTTGTATATTTGTGATTTGATTTATTTCGGTAAGTAATGTCAGGTCTTTCTCAATGATCAGTTCGACCCTGCGGAGTACTGTAGAGCGGGGAGATCGAGGAGTTCACGTCATATATCTCTAAATTTGGAGTCGCGATTCGTTAAGGTGGTAATGAAGATTTCGGCACGGTGTCGATCACTAGTTACGGCAATAAGTGCAGATGACGGGACGTTATAGTACAGTTCACAAGACGTTTGTGATGCCGCTCTAACTTGCAGTTCACATGCCGTCCACTGGATGTCCCCATCATTCAAAAACTCGATATTGCACAACAGCCAGGAATTATTCTCCAGGAATAGATCAATGTATCATAGTTCAGGAGTCTAAAACAGAACTTCGAACAGCTCGCTTCGGTTAATAATAAATTAAGTATTTTCTTTAAATATAATGTTCTTCTCAATGAACGTACGTGGGTTCCAAATGATACCCAAACGTGGACAGTCCTTGAAGCACAATGAGGGTAACTATCTACATAATCTCAGAGAATCTTACAGTCACACAATAACGATGCTATTTATAGAGGTAGAGTCCAATCACCAACCAAGATATTTCGGAACCAGCAGTCCACGTCACGCAAAATGTCCAATCAATCTAGCCAACTTGCCCACGATTGCTCTATAGCCTCCCAACCACTCCTATGCATATACTCTTTGAAATGTCTCTTACACATTGCCATCGAAGCCATCTCTTCAGCTTCCACTTGCAGCCATTTCCACCTCACCACAACTGCCTTTGAAAAAAGAGTTGCCTCTCAGTATCTTCTGAATCTATCCACTCTGGCATCTCCTAGCTTTGGCCTCCCCAGGCTTGGAAAAACGACAGGAACCGTCTACCGGTTCCTTGCCCCTGATGATGAAATATACATCTGTAATATCACCTATTAATCGCCTACTGTCCGGTGAAAACGTTCCAACCTGTCCATGCTCTCCTTAAATCTCAAACTCTTCCACCCCGGTAACAGTTTTATGATTCTTACCTGCGCCATTTTGAATTTTATATCTACCTTCCAATCGCTGGAAGACCAGAACTGCTCATTGTACGCCAAGTTTGGTCTCAAATATCATTTGTATAGTTCGGGGAACCACCAGGATTAACAATGCACTAAGTAACCGACCGGGTAATTCACTTCCACCATCGTGTCGGTGGTCTACATAGCACCTAAAGTCAACGCCAATGTGGCTCTGGACAATTTATACTCCGTCTGGAAGCACCAGACCCTGATGCCCTGCCCATCATCTGCGGTTGACTTCAATCAATCGTACTTCAGGAATACACTGGAAACTAAAATCAGCATATCCCCTGCCTCACAATGGGCGTCGACATTCTGGGCGACACCACCATCTAGTATGTCCACGGTTTCCAGCACAACAACCATACTCTCAAAACCAGGAAGACCAAGGATCTGATTCTGGACCTCGGAGCAGGAAGTATGAGATCCCACAAACCTGTCTAGATCGACTGGACGATGGTGGAGAGAGGGAAAAGCTGCAAATTCCTGTGCGTGGAAGTATTTGAAGATCTTTCCGAGACCCAGAACATTGATGCAATTGTAACACCTCTACTGAAAAGATTGCGGATATTCGGTATGACATCGAGTATTCTCTTGAACTTCCACAGGTGTACAGTAGAGAGCATGTTGTCTGGTTGCACCACGACCTGGGTCGGCAACCTGAATGCCAGGAGCGAAGGAGACTGCAACATGTGATTACCACTGCCCAGTCCATCACGGGTACTGACTTCCCCACCATCGAGGGAACTACAACAGTCGCTGCCTCAAACATTGCATCCATGGTCGACATAGTACAATTTGGGCTCTGAAACGTATTCACATTAACCCCATCCCAATTATTTTGTACACGGCGAACAAGCAGGAAACAGAAAGAAACGGCTCAGAGTCCGAATCCGCACAGACGCTGAGATGTTGACGTCCCCGTTTGTGGATTGTATTGAGCAGAACTTCCTTCAAGGCAGCTCATTCCCGCCCATTGTAATTCATACTGAATCAGTTTGGTGTCCGGTAACTTTACCTGGTGGTTTATGACATCGTTACAGAACCTGCTAGTCAGTGCTGCCGAAGATTTACCTTCCATCACTCTGTCCGTAGCCCTATGGACGTACACTCCAAGTACGCATCTTAATGTTTTTAGGAGATACCGCATGCAAACTGGCTCTTTGCCCCACCGAGTCCGCGCCGACCAGCGAACGTCGCACACTAGCACTAACCTACACACTAGGCACAACCTGTACGTCTTTGGAGTGTGGGGGGGGAACCGCAGAAACCGGGGATGACCCGGGCAGCGCCTGTGAGAACGTATGAGCTCCATACCGACAGCACCCATAGTCAGGATCGAACCCGGGTCTCTGCCGTTGTGAGGCAGCAACTCTACCGCTGCGCCACTGTGCCACCCCGCTGTTGAAACGTGATGAAGTTGCTGCCTCTCCCACCGTCTTCGGCATCGAGTTCCATTCTACACCACATCTTGTGTGGAAAATTGTCCTCATTTCAATGAATCATCCGCATATTTTTCTCCGTTTCGACGAACGGTATTTCCCCCACACACACTATACAGAAGGTCTGAGATATAAATACTGTATGCAGTACAGAAAGTACTTCGAGTAGGTGGGGCAGTTACCGAATCTGATACCTTGTCCACTTAGGCACATGGTGAGTGTACTGACGGGATACAGACACAACGTATACAAGGGCGGCACAGTGACACCGCTGATATAGCTGCTGCCTCACAGCGCACGGGACCGGCCATTTATCCTGACCTCGGGTGTTGTCTGTGGGGAGTTTGTACATTAGCTCTGTGACCGCGCGGGTTTCTTCCGGGTGTTGTGGTTTCCTCCCACCACAAAAATATGCGAGTTTACAGACTTTGTGAAGTTAGTCCGATTGTCCAGTGAGTGAGTGAATGCGAACGTGGTTAACATGTAGCTGGCGTAACCGGATGTACATTGATCGTCCCGTGGAATCTGTGGGCCTGTGTCCAAGATGTATCTGTAAACTAATCTAAACTAATAAAAGACAAAGCAATAACACAATGCCAGCATCACATGGTGTGCTCACGGGGACAGATTACGGAGGTACCCATCACACAGGGAACGAACGCATCCGACACATCTTTCAAAGTCCGAAAATTCAAATGAGACATAATTACAGCGGAGAATCTTGGTCTCTCGCCGATTCTCGAATAACTGCTGACTGATTTGTTACAAACTCCCAACAAGAGAAAACGTGAGTATTTACAATGTAATTCCAAAATCTGCTTCCACTTCCAACAATTGTTTGATGTTGCCAGGACTAGAGGTTATTTCATTAGTCACATACACCATAGGTGTAGTGAAATGTTTCTTCTTGCCAATGCAGCACATAAAAAAATACAGTCACAACAATAATAAAGAGATTTAAACATTATAAAACATCCCCCCACAATGGTTCCCATTATGAGGGAAGGCACAAAGTCCAGTCCCCATCCCCATGTCCACCAATATTCGGGCCTATTGAGGACTCCGCAGACGCCTTTACGCGGGCCGATGTTCCAGGCCGTTCTCGCCGGTTGATGGTGCTCCGGCGTCGGGAGAAGCCTCTCAGCGGCTTGGGAAACATGGAACGGCTGCTTCCATACTGGAGACCGCGGCTTCCGAAGCCGACAGGTCGCGCTGGATGGAGCTCCGCCACTGGCGATCTCGGCGAGAGATCCCAGGCTCCCGATGTAAAGTACAGCACTGCCGCCCGCGGCTGGCCGCTCCACAGACCTGCAGCTCCGCGATGTTCACCGGCGGTCCCAGCATACCGGAGTTCCAGCGCGGCGACCCAGGCAAGGCATCGCCCGCTCCGCCCCGCGATAGCGCTCCAGCGCCGAGCCGCCGCCGAAGCCGAGGTTCTGGGCGGTCCCCTCAGGAAACGCCGCTCCAGACCCGCTGGTAGGCCGCGTGGATGGGTCGAAAGTGCAGCCAGGAGAAAAGCTGCCTCTCCGACCAGTAGGGACCCTGAAAAGTAGTTTCCCCCTTCCCTCCCCCCCCCCCACATAAAAAAGACTAGAACTCCAAAAACAAAACACAAAAACTCACTAAAAATAAAAGAAAGAGTGAAAAACGAACAATTGCTGGCTGGGCAGCCATACCACACAGGACGGCGACCCCTTCTCGGCTACAGGGAGAGGTTGGGGCAGGCTGGGACTCTATTCCTTGGAGCGCAGGATGATGAGGTGTGATCTGATAGAGGTGTACAAAATCACCAGAGGAATAGATCGGGTAGACGCCCAGGGTCTCTTGCCCAGAGTAGGCAAATTGAGGACCAGAGGTCATAAGTTTAATAGGTTTCTGAGGGGTAACTGTTTCACACACAGGGTGGTGGGTGCATGGAACAACCTGCCAGAGGAGTAGTTGAGGTTGGGTGAATCCCAACATTCAAGAAATATATGGACAGGTACATGGATAGAACAGGCTTGAAGGATATGGACCAAACACAGGCAGGTGGGACTAGTGTAGCTGGGATATGTTGGCAGGTGTGGGCATAGAAAATAGGTGCAGGAGGAGGCCATTCAGCCCTTCGAGCCAGCACCGCCATTCATTATGATCATGGCTGATCGTCCCCAATCAATAACCCGTGCCTGCCTTCTCCCCATATCCCTTCATTCCACTAGCCCCTAGATCTCTATATAACTCTCTCTTAAATCCATCCAGTGATTTGGTCTCCACAGTCATCTATGGCAGGGAATTCCACAAATTCACAACTCTCTGGGCGAAAAAGTTTTTTCTCACCTCAGTCTTAAATGGCTTCCCCTTTATTCTAAGATAGTGGCCCCTGGATCTGGACTCGCCCAACATTCGGAACATTTTTCCTGCATCTAGCTTGTCCAGTCCTTTTACAATTTTACATGTTTTTCTATAAGATTCCCCCTCATCCTTCTAAACTCCAGTGAATACAAGCCTAGTCTTTTTAATCTTTCCTCATATGACAGTCCCGCCATCCCAGGGATCAATCTCATGAACCTACGCTGCACTGCCTCAATCACAAGGATGTCGTTCCTCAAATTAGACCAAAATTGTACACAATACTCCAGATGTGGTCTCACCAGAGCCCTATACAACTGCATGTTGGGCCGAAGGGTCTGTTTCCTCGCTGTGGCACTCTGTGGTTTAATGGTTCTACGATTCACTTTCGAATCGCGGCAAATAACTTTGCCTAAATTTGCGAGCTCCAAAACAGGCTTGGACAATCGAACCACGGCTTGTGGAGGGCAGGAACTGGTTGTGTTCACCAGCCCTGTTATTCCACTACCGGTCTACTAGAGGGCTCGCATGCTTCCGCTAGTCTATTCCCTCTGAATCCGGTTAATTTGTGACTTGCGCTGCTCACTGTGTGACTGGCCGAGTGTCAGGATCCATCCACTCACCGCGAATTGTCGGACGATAGACAAACGACTCAAGGGCCTGTCCTACTTACGCGTCCTTGGCTCGCAAATTACGCGACCTCGTGGTCGCTTGAGGCGTACGGGCACCGTATGGCCGCGCGGGGCCGGTCCCACTTAGAAGCGCGGAGGGGTATGGAGTTGTGCGGGGCCGGTCGCGACATCGGCCTGTCGCAGAACTGACGGCCAAAGTGGGACAGGCCCAAGACCCTGGCGCGAAGCAACGTCTCACCTCCAACAGCAGCAGAAGTAGGCACACGATCGCCGAACTCGGCCTGGGCCTCACGGCCGTTGCGGACCGGATCCGCCCCCCACTTCTACTCCCAGAGTGGGGCCAAGATAATTGAAGATAGACACAAAATGCAAGAGTAATTCAGCGGGACCGGCAGCATCTCTGGAGAGAAGCAATCGGTGACGTTTCGGGTCAAGACCCTTCTTCTCAGACTGAAGACGAGTCTCGACACGAAACATCACCCATTGCTTCTCTCCAGAGATGCTGCCGGTCCCGCTGCGTTACTCCAGCTTTGTGTCCATCTTCAAATGACATCACGGGCTCCAGACGGCTGTGCGTACGAATGTAATCGCGCCCGACTTTCGCGCGAGTGTCGCGGCTCAACGTGACCACGACGTCGCGTAATTTGCGTGCCAAGGACACGTAAGTGGGACAGGCCCTTAAGGCACAAATGCGTCAAGACATTCTTTTGTGCAGCTAATCCATTATTTGTCCATCATTCCTTGCAGTACAAATGGTTAGTCCCTTCATAAAGGCAAGAGTGGGAATGTTACTATAGAAACTCCTCAGAGGAAAGACCCTTGTAGGAAAGGAACATTTCCTAATCTAATCAAATCCATGAAACAAATAAAAGACAACAGCGGCCAAACGATATTGCCAAGTGCAGTAACTATCTTTGAAGTAGTGGGGAGGTGTGCGACTGCCCTACGGCTACAGATATGCATGGAGGCGAGAATAATTTCTTATCATTTCTGGAGATGGTTGGCATTTCCTTTCATTATTCATAGTACAACATGAATCTTGCAAAATTCCAAAGAGCACAGTTGTCAAAGTTCGTCTCTTAAAGAAAGTAGACAGCAACAAAATTGTCAAAGGTAAACCAAAACAATCTTTTAATCAATTTGCCAGACGGGAATGGCGAGATCTACAAAGAGCGAGAGAGGGAGTGTGTGAGAGAGACAGGGAATGAGAGAGGGAGTGTGCGAGAGAGACAGGGAGCGAGAGAGGGAGTGTGTGAGAGAGAGGAGGGGGGCACGAGAGGGTGGAGTGGAGAGAATTTGTGTATGAGTGGGGGGGAAAGGGGAGAGAGAGGAATGTATATGTGCAGCTTTAAGGGACATTGGTCATGTAGCATTTGCAGTATTGCCTACAGTTCTGGTCACTCCATTACAGGACTGATGTGGAGGCTTTGGGGAAGGTGCAGAGATGGTTAACCAGAATGGTTAAAAACAAGGAATTGCAGAAGCTGGTTTACAAAAAGGACACAAAGTGCTGGAGTAACTCAGCTGGACAGGCAGCATCTCTGGAGAGAAGGAATGGGTGACTGAAGAAACGACCCGAAAACGTTACCCATTCCTTCGACCATTTTGTGTTTACCTAAACAGCGCCTATCTATCCACGTGGCGGTGTGCCAGCAGACTGGAGGAGCGGGCAAAGGCCTTGCCACAAAGCGGGCAGGAGATGGGGCGCTGGCCAGTGTGGACTCGCCGGTGCTCCAGCAGGTGGTCAAGGCGGGTGAAGCCCTTTCCACAGTACGGGCAGGGGAAGGGACACTTACCGCTGAGGGTACGCCGGTGCTGCCACAAGTTGCACATGCGGGTGAAACCCTTGCCCCACTCAGCGCACACAAAGGGTCTCTCTCTGGTGTGTCCGCTGGTGCTCCCGCAGCCCCCATGCTCTCTTGTCACAGTGGGAACAGCTGCTCGCCGGCTTGGGTCTGCCGGTGCTGCCGCAACCCCCGTGAGCTGTCAAACCCCACACCGCAGTACGGGCAGTCGTGAGGCTGGCCACTGGTGTGCACGCGCTGGTGAGACAGGGGGTGGGAGGCCATGGCAAAGCGCTCTCCACACACCGGGCTGGGGACGGGACGGTCGCCAGCATGCACCCGCTGGTGGGACAGCAGCTTTGTGGAGCAGGTGAAGCTCTTGCTGCACTGGGCGCAGGTGTAGGGACGCTCGCCGGTGTGTGTGCGCTGGTGCTTCAGCAGGTTGGAGGAGTTGATGAATCCCTTGCCGCACTGGGCGCAGGTGTTGGGACGCTCGCCGGTGTGGGTGCGCTGGTGCACCAGCAGGTGACTGGCCTGGGTGAAGCCCTTACCGCAGTGACCGCAGGTGTAGGGGCGCTCGCCAGTGTGGGTGCGCTGGTGCACCAGCAGGGGGCCGGAGGTGGTGAACCCCTTGCCGCAGTCGTTGCAGGTGTAGGGGCGCTCGCCGGAGTGGGTGCGCTGGTGCACCAGCAGGGTGCCGGACGTCGTGAAGCCCTTGCCACAGTTGTTGCAGGTGTAGGGCCGCTCCCCGGTGTGCAGACGCCTGTGCTGCTTCAGCTCTGGCGACGACTTGAAGCCTTTGCCGCAGTCGGCGCAGGTGAAGGGCCGCTCACTGCTGTGCAGCCGTCTGTGCCTGTGCAGCCCCGACAACTGGGCAAAGCTCGTGCCGCAGGTGGAGCAGCCATAGGGCTTCTCGCCCGTGTGCACCCGCCGGTGGATCTTCAGCACATCCGCCGTCTTGAAGCTCTTGCCGCAGTCGGAGCAGGTGAAGGGCCTCTGACCGGAGTGCACGCGGTTGTGCTGCAGCAGGGAGTCGTAGCGGGTGAAGCTCTTGCCGCACTCCGAGCAGTTGAAGGGGCGTTCTCCCGTGTGAACCCGCCGGTGGGTCTCCAGCTCGCTCGGGCACTGCCAGGCCTTGCCACATACATCGCACTCATAACGCTTCTCTTTGTTGTGCCCCATCATGTGGACCTCCACCGAAGCTCAGCCCGCACACCGAGCAGATGGGGGGGAGGGGGCTCACCGGCACCCTGGCCGCCCTCAATGGCCGCTCACGTCCCGGTCTCTCCATCCACAGCAACGGCTCCTAAACCCTGCAGGAGGGGAACACAGAGGGTCAACAAGCTGGCAAACAGGACATTACTAGCACATAGCGGAGGAAATCGTAAAATAATTCTGCGTGCAGCAATACAGTTGCTGCCTCACCGCCAGAGACCCAGGATCGATCCTGACTATGGGTGCTGCCTGTGTGGAGTTTGTACAGTCTCCCTTGAACTGCGTGGGTTTTTACTCCGGGAGCTCCGGTTTCACTAACATTTCAAATACGTTCAGGGTTGTAGATTAATCAGTCTCCGCAACATTGTTAAATTGTCCCTAATGTGCGTAGAATAGTGCGAGTGTACAGGATGATCACTGGTCGGCGCGGACACCGCGGGCCGAAAGACCTGTTTCCCGCGCTGCATCTCTAAACTAAACTAAACCAAAGGGTCTCGACCCAAAATGTCACCCATTCATTCTCTCCACAGATGCTGTCTGACCCGCTGAGTTGCTCCAACACTTTGTGTCTATCTTCTCCACAGATGCTGCCTGACCCGCTGAATTACTCCAGCACATTATCAATGTCGCTCTCTCTATTTCTCTCTCTGTCGCTCTCTCTCTTTCTCACTCTGTCTCTCTCTGTCTTTCTCTAAACCCTCTCTCTATATATCTATGTCTCACTCTCTCTCTGTTTGTGTCTCTCCCTCTCTGTCTCTCACTTTCTCCGTCACTCTCTCTCTCTCTCTCTCTCTGTCTCTCTTTCTCTCTCTGTCTCTCTCTCTGTCTCTGTCTCTCTCTCTGTGTCTCTCTCTGTCTCTCTCTCTGTGTCTCTCTTTCTCTCTGTCCCTCTCTATTTGTCTGTCTCTGCATCCCTCTCTCTATCTCTCTCTCTTTCTGTTTCTCTCTCTTACTCCCTGTCTCTCTCTCTGTCTGGCCCTCTCTCTATCTTTCTCTCTGTCTGTCTGTCTCTCTCTCAATCTCTCTCTCTCTCTCTCTCTCTCTCTCTCTCTCTCTCTCTCTCTTTCTCTCTCTCTGTCTCTCTCTCTCTCTCTCTGTTTCTATCTCTCTCTCTCTCTGTCTCTCTCCATCCCCCTCTCTCTCTCTCTCTCTCTCTCTCTCTCTCTCTCTCTCTCTCTCTCTATCTCTCTCTCTCTCTATCTTTCTCTCTCTCTCTGTGTCTCTCTTTGTCTCTCTCTAGCTGTTCCTCTCGCTGTCTCTCTCTCTGTCTCTTTCTCTCCGTCTCTCTCCGTCTCTCTCTCTCACTCTCTCTCTGTCTCACTCTGCTTCTCTCATTCTCTCTTTCCCTCTTTCTCTGTCTCTCTCTCTTTCTATCTCTCTCTGTCTCTGTCTCTCTCTCTCTCTCTCTCTCTCCTCTCTCTCTCTCTCTCTCTGTCTCCCCCTCTCTCTCTGTCTCTCTCTCTCTCTGACTCTCTCTCTGTCTCTCTTTCTATCACTCGGTGTCTCTCTCTCTCTGTCCCTCTCTGACTCTCTCTGTCTCTCTCTCTCTTTCTCTCTCCCTCTCTCTGTCTGTCTGTCTCTCTCTCTCTCTCTCTCTTTCTCTGTCTCTCTCGCCGTCTCTCTCGCTGTCTCTCTCTCTCTGTCTCTTTCTCTCTGTCTCCCTCTCCGTCTCTCTCCATCTCTCTCTCTTCCTGTCTCTGTCTCTGTTTCTCTCTCTGTTTCTCTCTCTCTCTCTCTGTTTTGTTCTCTCTCCCACCCTCTCTCTCTCTGTCTCTCTCTCACTCTGCCTCTCCCATTCTCTCTTTCTCTCTCTGTCTGTAGCTCTGTATGTGTGTGTGTGTGTGTGTGTGTGTGTGTGTGTGTGTGTGTGTGTGTGTGTGTGTGTGTGTGTGTGTGTGTGTGTGTGTATCTCTGTCTGTCTCTTTCTTTCAATTCAATTTCAATTTCAATTTTAAATACTTTATTGGTATGATAAAATACATCGTTATATTGCCAAAGTATTAAACATGACATACATATTTTAAATACATGTATAAATACAAGTATACAGTGCATGGATAGATATGTCCCTGTACATAAACTCGCAATAGACCTATAGCCCTTTATTGATTGCTACACGTTCTTGCAGCTGTAAGCAGTACAACAGAATAGCAAGTTTAGCAATTCAATATTAATTTCTCAGTGTCAGTTAATGTCAATTAGTGTGTGCGTGCATATTGGTCATTCACCGTCTCTCAGGTTATGGCATGCTGTTACGTATTGTGCACCAAGATGTGCCGTATTTCCTTCACCAAGGATTATTCTTAGTTTTTAAATCAGGGGTTGCCAGACTGAGTTTGTCAAAGTATGTTTTCCTTGGTTTGTCAATTTTTTTGCATTTTAGGAGGAAGTGCACCTCTGTTTCAACCTCATCTGTCAAACATTGGCCGCATATTCTATTTTCTCTTGTTTGCCTGAATCTCTTCTGTCTTCCTTTTTCAACTGCCAAATAGTGGTCACTCAACCTGTATTTGGCGAGGGACTCTCTGCTTTATGTCTCTAACAGTTGAGAGATAGTCTGCCAATTTATAATCTGTTTTTAGGGCCCGGTAATATTTTAATCTGCTTTGGCTTTTGGTTTCTTTATCCCAATGTTCCAAATACGTTTCTTTACATTGTTTGATCATTTGGTTCACTCTAACTGGTGATTGGGGATCAGTATTGATCTGAGGCTGGTCAGGGTTTAACTGGATAAGTTTAACTGAATAGGGGTAGTTAGTCTCAGTACCGACTGACACCGGGAACTTTTTTCTGGGTTCACCTCTTGTGTTTGAAGGGCTTTAAACTGGAGGGTATCTGGGGGGCTAGATTTATGCCTTTGTGTCTCGCACTCTCTCTCTGTCTTTCTCTGTATCTCTGTTTCTCTGTATCTCTGTATCTCTGTATCTCTGTATCGCTGTATCTCTGTATCTCTGTATCTCTGTATCTGTCTGTCTCTCTCTCTCTCTCTCTCTCTCTCTCTCTCTCTCTCTCTCTCTCTCTCCGTCTCTCCGTCTCTCCGTCTCTCCGTCTCTCCGTCTCTCTGTCTCTCTGTCCTCTCTGTCTCTCTGTCTCTGTCTCTCTGTCTCTCTCCCTCTCTCTCTGGGACAGAGGATTTGTGTGAACATAG
>JAXLNO010001158.1:83019-130217 GCA_038087875.1 Malacoraja senta | reverse complement strand
ATCCATGCACTGTATACTTGTATTTATACATGTATTTAAAATATGTATGTCATGTTTAATACTTTGGCAATATAACGATGTATTTTATCATACAATAAAGTATTTAAAATTGAAATTGAAATTGAATTGAAAGAAAGAGACAGACAGAGATACACACACACACACACACACACACACACACACACACACACACACACACACACACACACACACACACACACACATACAGAGCTACAGACAGAGAGAGAAAGAGAGAATGGGAGAGGCAGAGTGAGAGAGAGACAGAGAGAGAGAGGGTGGGAGAGAGAACAAAACAGAGAGAGAGAGAGAGAAACAGAGAGAGAAACAGAGACAGAGACAGAAAGAGAGAGAGATGGAGAGAGACGGAGAGGGAGACAGAGAGAAAGAGACAGAGAGAGAGAGACAGCGAGAGAGACGGCTAGAGAGACAGAGAAAGAGAGAGAGAGAGAGAGACAGACAGAGAGAGGGAGAGAGAAAGAGAGAGAGAGACAGAGAGAGTCAGAGAGGGACAGAGAGAAAGAGAGAGATAGACTCACAGAGAAAGAGAGACACAGGGAGAGAGAGAGACAGAGAGAGAGAGACACCGAGTGAGAGAAAGAGAGACAGAGAGAGAGTCAGAGAGAAAGAGAGACAGAGAGAGAGGGGGAGACAGAGAGAGAGAGAGAGAGAGAGAGAGAGAGAGAGAGAGAGAGAGAGAGAGAGAGAGAGGGAGAGAGACAGAGACAGAGAGAGATAGAAAGAGAGAGAGACAGAGAAAGAGGGAAAGAGAGAATGAGAGAAGCAGAGTGAGAGACAGAGAGAGAGTGAGAGAGAGAGACGGAGAGAGACGGAGAGAAAGAGACAGAGAGAGAGACAGCGAGAGGAACAGCTAGAGAGAGACAAAGAGAGACAGAGAGAAAGAGAAAGATAGAGAGAGAGAGAGAGAGAGAGAGAGAGATAGAGAGAGAGAGAGAGAGAGAGGGGGGGGGGATGGAGAGAGACAGAGAGAGAGAGAGAGAGAGAGATAGAAACAGAGAGAGAGAGAGAGACAGAGAGAGAGAAAGAGAGAGAGAGAGAGAGAGAGAGAGAGAGAGAGAGAGAGAGAGAGATTGAGAGAGAGACAGACAGACAGAGAGAAAGATAGAGAGAGAGAGGGCCAGACAGAGAGAGAGACAGGGAGAAAGAGAGAGAAACAGAAAGAGAGAGAGAGATAGAGAGAGGGATGCAGAGACAGAGAAATAGAGAGGGACAGAGAGAAAGAGAGACACAGAGAGAGAGAGACAGAGAGAGACACAGAGAGAGAGACAGAGACAGAGAGAGAGACAGAGATAGAAAGAGAGACAGAGAGAGAGAGAGAGAGAGAGTGACGGAGAAAGTGAGAGACAGAGAGGGAGAGACACAAACAGAGAGAGAGTGAGACATAGATATATAGAGAGAGGGTTTAGAGAAAGACAGAGAGCGACAGAGAGAGAAAGAGAGAGAGCGACATTGATAATGTGCTGGAGTAATTCAGCGGGTCAGGCAGCATCTGTGGAGAAGATAGACACAAAGTGTTGGAGCAACTCAGCGGGTCAGACAGCATCTGTGGAGAGAATGAATGGGTGACATTTTGGGTCGAGACCCTTTGGTTTAGTTTAGTTTAGAGATGCAGCGCGGAAACAGGTCTTTCGGCCCGCGGTGTCCGCGCCGACCAGTGATCATCCTGTACACTCGCACTATTCTACACACATTAGGGACAAATTAACAATGTTGCGGAGACTGATTAATCTACAACCCTGAACGTATTTGAAATGTTAGTGAAACCGGAGCTCCCGGAGTAAAAACCCACGCAGTTCAAGGGGAGACTGTACAAACTCCACACAGGCAGCACCCATAGTCAGGATCGATCCTGGGTCTCTGGCGGTGAGGCAACAACTGTATTGCTGCACGCAGAATTATTTTACGATTTCCTCCGCTATGTGCTAGTAATGTCCTGTTTGCCAGCTTGTTGACCCTCTGTGTTCCCCTCCTGCAGGGTTTAGGAGCCGTTGCTGTGGATGGAGAGACCGGGACGTGAGCGGCCATTGAGGGCGGCCAGGGTGCCGGTGAGCCCCCTCCCCCCCCATCTGCTCGGTGTGCGGGCTGAGCTTCGAGGGGCTGAGCTTCGGTGGAGGACCACATGATGGGGCACAACAAGGAGAAGCGTTATGAGTGCGATGTATGTGGCAAGGCCTGGCAGTGCCCGAGCGAGCTGGAGACCCACCGGCGGGTTCATACGGGAGAACGCCCCTTCGACTGCTCGGAGTGCGGCAAGAGCTTCACCCGCTACGACTCCCTGCTGCAGCACAACCGCGTGCACTCCGGTCAGAGGCTCTTCACCTGCTCCGACTGCGGCAAGAGCTTCAAGACGGCGGATGTGCTGAAGATCCACCGGCGGGTGCACACGGGCGAGAAGCCCTATGGCTGCTCCACCTGCGGCACGAGCTTTGCCCAGTTGTCGGGGCTGCACAGGCACAGACGGCTGCACAGCAGTGAGCGGCCCTTCACCTGCTCCGACTGCGGCAAAGGCTTCAAGTCGTCGCCAGAGCTGAAGCAGCACAGGCGTCTGCACACCGGGGAGCGGCCCTACACCTGCAACAACTGTGGCAAGGGCTTCACGACGTCCGGCACCCTGCTGGTGCACCAGCGCACCCACTCCGGCGAGCGCCCCTACACCTGCAACGACTGCGGCAAGGGCTTCACCACCTCCGGCCCCCTGCTGGTGCACCAGCGCACCCACACTGGCGAGCGCCCCTACACCTGCGGTCACTGCGGTAAGGGCTTCACCCAGGCCAGTCACCTGCTGGTGCACCAGCGCACCCACACCGGCGAGCGTCCCAACACCTGCGCCCAGTGCGGCAAGGGATTCATCAACTCCTCCAACCTGCTGAAGCACCAGCGCACACACACCGGCGAGCGTCCCTACACCTGCGCCCAGTGCAGCAAGAGCTTCACCTGCTCCACAAAGCTGCTGTCCCACCAGCGGGTGCATGCTGGCGACTGTCCCGTCCCCAGCCCGGTGTGTGGAGAGCGCTTTGCCATGGCCTCCCACCCCCTGTCTCACCAGCGCGTGCACACCAGTGGCCAGCCTCACGACTGCCCGTACTGCGGTGTGGAGTTTGACAGCTCACGGGGTTGCGGCAGCACCGGCAGACCCACGCCGGCGAGCAGCTGTTCCCACTGTGACAAGAGAGCATGGGGGCTGCGGGAGCACCAGCGGACACACCAGAGAGAGACCCTTTGTGTGCGCTGAGTGGGGCAAGGGTTTCACCCGCATGTGCAACTTGTGGCAGCACCGGCGTACCCTCAGCGGTAAGTGTCCCTTCCCCTGCCCGTACTGTGGAAAGGGCTTCACCCGCCTTGACCACCTGCTGGAGCATCGGCGAGTCCACACTGGCCAGCGCCCCATCTCCTGCCCGCTTTGTGGCAAGGCCTTTGCCCGCTCCTCCAGTCTGCTGGCACACCGCCACGTGGATAGATAGGCGCTGTTTAGGTAAACACAAAATGGTCGAAGGAATGGGTAACGTTTCGGGTCGTTTCTTCAGTCACCCATTCCTTCTCTCCAGAGATGCTGCCTGTCCAGCTGAGGTACTCCAGCACTTTGTGTCCTTTTTTGTAAACCAGCTTCTGCAATTCCTTGTTTTTAGACCATTCTGGTTAACCATCTCTGCACCTTCCCCAAAGCCTCCACATCAGTCCTGTAATGGAGTGACCAGAACTGTAGGCAATACTGCAAATGCTACATGACCAATGTCCCTTAAAGCTGCACATATACATTCCTCTCTCTCCCCTCTCCCCCCCACTCATACACAAATTCTCTCCACTCCACCCTCTCGTGCCCCCCTCCTCTCTCTCACACACTCCCTCTCTCGCTCCCTGTCTCTCTCGCACACTCCCTCTCTCATTCCCTGTCTCTCTCACACACTCCCTCTCTCGCTCTTTGTAGATCTCGCCATTCCCGTCTGGCAAATTGATTAAAAGATTGTTTTGGTTTACCTTTGACAATTTTGTTGCTGTCTACTTCCTTTAAGAGACGAACTTTGACAACTGTGCTCTTTGGAATTTTGCAAGATTCATGTTGTACTATGAATAATGAAAGGAAATGCCAACCATCTCCAGAAATGATAAGAAATTATTCTCGCCTCCATGCATATCTGTAGCCGTAGGGCAGTCGCATACCTCCCCACTACTTCAAAGATAGTTACTGCACTTGGCAATATCGTTTGGCCGCTGTTGTGTTTTATTTGTTTCATGGATTTGATTAGATTAGGAAATGTTTCCTTTCCTACAAGGGTCTTTCCTCTGAGGAGTTTCTACAGTAACATTCCCACTCTTGCCTTTATGAAGGGACTAACCATTTGTACTGCAAGGAATGATGGACAAATAATGGATTAGCTGTACAAAAGAATGTCTTGACGCATTTGTGCCTTAAGGGCCTGTCCCACTTACGTGTCCTTGGCACGCAAATTACGCGACCTCGTGGTCACGTTGAGCCGCGACACTCGCGCGAAAGTCGGGCGCGATTACATTCGTACGCACAGCCGTCTGGAGCCCGTGATGTCATTTGAAGATGGACACAAAGCTGGAGTAACGCAGCGGGACCGGAAGCATCTCTGGAGAGAAGCAATGGGTGATGTTTCGTGTCGAGACTCTTCTTCAGTCTGAGAAGAAGGGTCTTGACCCGAAACGTCACCGATTGCTTCTCTCCAGAGATGCTGCCGGTCCCGCTGAGTTACTCTTGCATTTTGTGTCTATCTTCAATTATCTTGGCCCCACTCTGGGAGTAGAAGTGGGGGGCGGATCCGGTCCGCAACGGCCGTGAGGCCCAGGCCGAGTTCGGCGATCGTGTGCCTGCTTCTGCTGCTGTTGGAGGTGAGACGTTGCTTCGCGCCAGGATCTTGGGCCTGTCCCACTTTGGCCGTCAGTTCTGCGACAGGCCGATGTCGCGATCGGCCCCGCACAACTCCATACCCGTCCGCGCTTCTAAGTGGGACCGGCCCCGCGCGGCCATACGGTGCCCGTACGCCTCAAGCGACCACGAGGTCGCGTAATTTGCGAGCCAAGGACGCGTAAGTGGGACAGGCCCTTCGGTCGTTTGTCTATCGTCCGACAATTTGCGGTGAGTGAATGGATCCTGACACGCGGCCAGTCACACAGTGAGCAGCGCATGTCTCAAATGAACCGGATTCAGAGGGAATAGACTAGCGGAAGCCTGCGAGCCCTCTAGTAGACCGGTAGTGGAATAACAGGGCTGGTGAACACAACCAGTTCCTTCCCTCCACAAGCCGTGGTTCGATTGTCCAAGCCTGTTTTGGAGCTCGCAAATGTAGGCAAAGTTATATGCCGCGATTCGTAAGTGAATCGTAGAACCATTTAATCATAGAGTGCTACAGCGAGGAAACAGACCCCTTCGGCCCAACATGCAGTTGTAAAGGGCTCTGGTGAGACCACATCTGGAGTATTGTGTACAGTTTTGGTCTTCTAATGTGTGGAAGGACATCCTTGTGATTTAGATTCATGCGATTGATCCCTGGGATGGCGGGGCTGTCATATGAGGAAAGATTAAAAAGACTAGGCTTGTATTCGCTAGAGTTTAGAAGGATGAGGGGGGATCTTATAGAAAAACATGTAAAATTGTAAAATGGCTGGACAAGCTAGATGCAGGAAAAATGTTTCCAATGTTGGGCGAGTCCAGAACCAGGGGCCACTATCTTAGAATAAAGGGGAGCCATTTAAGACTGAGGTGAGAAAAAAACAGAGATTTGTGAATTTGTGGAATTCCCTGCCATAGAGGTCAGTGGAGGCCAAATCACTGGATGGATTTAAGAGAGAGTTAGATAGAGATCTAGGGGCTAGTGGAATGAAGGCATATGGGGAGAAAGCAGGCACGGGTTATTGATTGGAGACGATCAGCCATGATCACAATGAATGGCGGTGCTGGCTCGAAGGGCCGAATGGCCTCCTCCTGCACCTATTTTCTATGCCCACACCTACCAACATATTCCACCTGCCTCTGTTTGGTCCATATCCTTCAAACCTGTTCTATCCATGTACCTGTCCATATATTTCGTGAATGTTGGGATACATCCAACCTCAACTACCTCCTCTGGCAGGTTGTTCCATGCACCCACCAAACTGTGTGTGAAACAGTTACCCCTCAGAAACCTATTAAACTTATGTCCTATGGTCCTCGATTCGCCTACTCTGGGTTTAAGATTCTCTGAGCGTCTACCCGATCTATTCCTCTGGTGATGTTGTACACCTCTATAAGATCACCCCTCAGCCTCCTGCGCTCCAAGGAATAGAGTCCCAGCCTGCCCCAACCTCTCCCTGTAGCCGAGACTCTCTAGTCCTGGCAACATCCAACAATTGTTGGAAGTGGAAGCAGATTTTGGAATTACATTGTAAATACTCACGTTTTCTCTTGTTGGGAGTTTGTTACAGATCAGTCAGCAGTTATTCGACAATCGGCGAGAGACCAAGATTCTCCGCGGTATTTATGTCTCATTTGAATGATCGGACTTTGTAAGATGTGCCGGATGCGTTCGTTCCCTGTGTGATGGGTAGCTCCGTAATCTGTCCCCGTGAGCACACCCTGTGATGCTGGCTTTGTGTTATTGCATTGTCTTTTATTCGTTTAGTTTAGTTTACAGATACAGCTTGGACACAGGCCCACAGATTCCACGGGGATGATCAATGTACATCCGGTTACGCCAGCTACATGTTAACCACGTTCGCATTCACTCACTCACTGCACAGTCGGACTAATTTCACAGAGTCCAATTAATCTGCAAATTCGCATATTTTTGTGGATGGAGGAAACCACACGGTCACAGAGCTAATGTACAAACTCCCCACACATGAGGTCAGGATAAATGGCCGGTCTAGTGCGCTGTGAGGCAGCATCTATATCAGCGGTGTCACTGTGCCGCGCTTGTATACGTTGTGTCTGTATCACGTCAGTACACTCAACATGTGCCTAAGTGGACAAGGTATCAGATTCGGTAACTGCCCCACCTACTTCCGGCGCTGTCGTACAGCAGCGGCTCGCCTGCAGTCCGTCTGTTTTTACTTTTGTTGTTGTTTTCTTTAGTCCTGTTTTAGTTAAATTTTAGTTTATTGTGTTGTGTATGTGTGGTGTGGGGGGAGACAACATGATTTTTGTCTCTTCCTTCGGGGGAATGCGACTTTTACTTGTCGTATCCCCCTTTTCTGCCTCCGTCTGCGCCGAGGCCTAATGGCGGAGCTGCCGGCCTCCAACTCCAACTGCGACCGACCGGCCTCGAGGCTCCGGAGGCAGAGCCAGGACTTACCAGCGCGGAGCTGGCCTGCTTCGGGGCTGCGGTGGCGTTCCGGCGGTGGCGACCAAAGACACTGGTGGCGACCTGAATCCGGAGGCTCGGCCGCGGGCCCGGTGGACGACATCGTCTGGAGCTCCCGCAACTACAGCTGCGTCCGCTGGACTGGAGGGCGGCAGCTTCGGCCACCCCGGGCCGCGGAGTTTGAACCGGCCCGTCACGGAGCTCGGATTCAGCCGCGGGATTGACTTACCATCACCCGGCGGGGTCACAACATCAGAAGCCTGGATCGCCTCAGCGCAGAGGAAGAACAAAGCGGGAAGAGACAGAGACTTTAAGACTTTTGCCTCCATCACAGTGAGGAGGTGTTTGGTGAACTCACTGTGGTGGATGTTAATTTGTGTTTATTGTGTGTTTTGTTATTTATTATTATATGTATGACTGCAGGCAACGAAATTTCGTTCAGACCGAAAGGTCTGGATGACAAATAAAGGAATCTCTAATCTCTCTAATCTCTACTCGAAGTACTTTCTGCACTGCATACAGTATTTATATCTCAGATCTTCTGTATAGTGTGTGTGGGGGGGAAATACCGTTCGTCGAAACGGAGAAAAATATGCGGATGATTCATTGAAATTAGGACAATTTTCCACACAAGATGTGGTGTAGAATGGAACTCGATGCCGAAGACGGTGGGAGAGGCAGCAACTTCATCACGTTTGAGGCGGGGTGGCACGGTAGCGCAGCGGTAGAGTTGCTGCCTCACAACGGCAGAGATCCGGGTTCGACCCTGACTATGGGTGCTGTCGGTATGGAGCTCATACGTTCTCACAGGCGCTGCCCGGGGTCATCCCCGGTTTCTGCGGTTTCCCCCCACACTCCAAAGACGTACAGGTTGTGCTTAGTGTGTAGGTTAGTGCTAGTGTACGACGTTCGCTGGTCGGCGCGGACTCGGTGGGGCAAAGAGCCAGTTTGCATGCGGTATCTCCGAAAAACATTAAGATACGTACTTGGAGTGTACGTCCACAGGGCTACGGACAGAGTGATGGAAGGTAAATCTTCGGCATCACTGACTAGCAGGTTCGGTAACGATGTCATAAACCACCAGGTAAAGTTACCGGACACCAAACTGATTCAGTATGAATTACAATGGGCGGGAATGAGCAGCCTTGAAGGAAGTTCTGCCCAATACAATCCACAAACGGGGACGTCAACATCTCCAGCGTTTGTGCGGATTCGGACTCTGAGCCGTTTCTTTCAGTTTTCTGCTTGTTTGCCTTGTACAAAATCATTGAGATGGGGTTAATGTGAATAAGTTTCAGAGCCCAAATAGTACTATGTCGACCATGGATGCAATGTTTGAGGAAGCGACTGCTGTAGTTCCCCCGATGGTGGGGAAGTCAGTACCCGTGATGGACTGGGCAGTGGTAATCACATGTTGCAGTCTCCTTCGCTCCTGGCATTCAGGTTGCCGACCCAGGTCGTGGTGCAACCAGACAACATGCTCTCTACTGTACATCTGTGGAAGTTCAAGAGAATACTCGATGTCATACCGAATATCCGCAATCTTTTTAGTAGAGGTGTTACAATTGCATCAATGTTCTGGGTCTCGGAAAGATCTTCAAATACTTCCATGCACAGGAATTTTCAGATTTTGCCTCTCTCCACCATCGATCTAGACAGATTTGTGGGACCTCGTACTTCCTGCTTCGAAGTCCAGAATCAGATCCTTTGTCTTCCTGGTTTTGAGAGCATGGTTGTTGTGCTGGAACCGTGGACATACTAGATGGTGTGATAGCCCAGAATGTCGACGCACATTGTGAGGCAGAGAATATGCTGATTTCAGTTTCCAGTGTATTCCTGAAGTACGATATATTGAAGTCACCGCAGATGATGGGCAAGGCATCAGGGTCTGGTGCTTCCAGACGGAATATAAATTGTCCAGAGCCACATTGGCGTTGACTTTAGGTGCTATGTAGACCACCGAAACGATGGTGGAAGTGAATTACCCGGTCGGTTACTTGGTGAATTGTTAATCCAGGTGGTTCCCCGAACTATACAAATCATATTTGAGACCAAACATGGCGTACAATGAGCAGTTCTGGTCTTCCAACGATTGGAAGGAAGATATGAAATTCAAAATGGCGCAGGTAAGATTCATAAAACTGTTACCGGGGTGGAAGAGTTTGAGATTTAAGGAGAGCATGGACAAGCTGGAACGTTTTCACCGGACAGTAGGCGATTGATGGGTGATATTACAGATGTATATTTCATCATCAGGGGCAAGGAACCGGTAGACGGTTCCTGTCGTTTTTCCAAGCCTGGGGAGTCTAAAGCTGGAAGATGCTAGAGTGGATAGATTCAGAAGATACTGAGAGGCAACTCTTTTTTCAAAGGCAGTTGTGGTGAGGTGGAAATGGCTGCAAGAGGAAGCTGAAGAGATGGCTTCGATGGCAATGTGTAAGAGACATTTCAAAGAGTATATTGATAGGAGTGGTCGGGAGGCTATGGAGAAACCGTGGGCAAGTTGGGCTAGATTGATTGGACATTTTGCGTGACGTGGACTGCTGGTTCCGAAATATCTTGGTTGGTGATTTGACTCTACCTCTATAAATAGCATCGTTATTGTGTGACTGTAAGATTCTCTGAGATTATGTAGATAGTTATCCTCATTGTGCTTCAAGGACTGTCCACTTTGGGTATCATTTGGAACCCACGTACGTTCGTTGAGAAGAACGTTATATTTAAAGAAAATATTTAATTTATTATTAACCGAAGCGAGCTGTTGGAAGTTCTGTTTTAGACTCCTGAACTATGATACACTGATCTATTCCTGGAGAATAATTCCTGGCTGTTGTGCAATATCGAGCTTTTGAATGATGGGGACATCCAGTGGACGGCATGTGAACTGCAAGATAGAGCGGCCTCACAAACGTCTTGTGAACTGTACTATAACGTCCCGTCATCTGCACTTATTGCCGTAACTAGTGATCGACACCGTCCCGAAATCTTCATTACCATCTTAACGACCCGCGACTCCAAATTCAGAGATATATGACGTGAACTCCTCGATCTCCTTGCTCCACAGTACTCCGCAGGGTCGAACATGTCATTGAGAAAGACCTGACATGACCAACCAATATAAATTAAATCACAAATATACAAATTAAATGCCATACGCTATTCCACTGCCAACTTTCCCAGCTGATCAAAATCCCAACGTCATTCTTCATATCTTGGCAATCTACCACACTTGCCTTAATATTTATTTGTAAATTTACTAATCATACTTTGCACCATCTCAATCAATACGATGATATCAATGAAATATAGAAACATAGAAACATACAAAATAGGTGCAGGAGTAGAGCATTCGGCCCTTCGACCCTGCACCGCCATTCAATATTATCATGGCTGATCATCCAAAATCAGTACCCCGTTCCTGCTTTCGTCCCAAATCCCTTGATCCCGTTAGCCTTAAGAGCCACATCTAACTCTCTCTTGAAAACATCCAGTGAATTGGCCTCCACTGCCTGCTGTGGCAGAGAACTCCACAGATTCACAACTCTCTGGATGAAAACGTATTTCCTCATCTCAGTCCTAAATGGCCTGCCCCTGATTCTTAAAATGATTGCGGTGGTGGGACAGATGCTGGAGTAATAATGGGACATTTGGATAGCAGTAAATGGATTAGCCCAAGTCAACATGGATTTATGAAAGGGAAATCACGCTTGACTAATCTTCTGGAATCTTTTGAGGATGTGACAAGTAAAATGGATGAAGTGTATCTAGACTTTCAGAAAGCCTTTGATAAGGTCCCGCACGGGGGATTGGTGACTAAAATTAGAGCACATGGTATTGGGGTTAGGGTGTTGACATGGATAGAAAATTGTTTGGCAGACAGGAAGCAAAGTGTAGGAGTGAACGGGTCCTTTTCAGAATGGCAAGCAGTGGCGAGTGGAGTGCCACAAGGCTCGGTGTTGGGGCCGCAACTGTTCACCATATATATTAATGATTTGGACGAGGGAATTAGGAGCAACACCAGCAAGTTTGCGGATGACACAAAGCTGGGTGGCAGTGTGAACTGTGAAGAGGATGTTAGGAGGTTGCAGGCTGACCTGGGCAGGTTGAGTGAGTGGGCAGATGCGTGGCAGATGTAGTTTAATATAGATACATGTGAGGTTATCCACTTAGGCGGCAAAAACAAGGGGGCAGATTATTATCCCAATGGGGTTAGGTTAGGTTAGGGGGAGGTGCAGCGAGACCTGGGTGTCCTTGTACACCGGTCACTGATAGTTGGCTTACAGGTAGAGCAGGCAGTAAAGAAAGCTAATGGAATATTGGCCTTCATAACAAGAGGATTTCGGTATAGGAGAAAAAAGGTTCTTCTGCAGTTGTATAGGGCTCTGGTGAGACCACATCTGGAGTACTGTGTACAGTTTTGGTCTCCTAATTTGAGGAAGGACATCTTTGTGATTGAGGCAGTGCAGCGCAGGTTCACGAGATTGATCCCTGGGATGGCGGGACTGTCATATGAGGAAAGATTGAAAAGATTAGGCTTGTATTCACTGGAGTTTAGAACGATAATCTTATAGAAACATATAAAATTATAAAAGGACAGGACAAGCTAGATATAGGAAATATGTTCCCAATGTTGGGCGAGTCCAGAACCAGGGGTCACCGTATTTGAATAAACGGGAGGCCATTTAAGACTGAGGTGAGAAAAAACGTTTTCACCCTGAGAGTTTTTCACCCACATAGGGCAGTGGAGGCCAAATCACTGGATGGATTTAAGAGAGAGTTACATAGAGCTCTAGGGGCTAGTGGAATCAAGGGATATGGGGAGAAGGCAGGCACGGTTATTGATTGGGGACGATCAGCCATGATCACAATGAATGGCGGTTCTGGCTCGAAGGGCCGAATGGCCTCCTCCTGCACCTATTTTCTATGTTTCTATCTTTCTATGTTACCCCTGGTTCTCGGGTACCCCAATATCGGGAACATTTTTCTTGCATAGCCTTCACTAAGGAGGACACAAACAATCTTCCTGATATAGTAGTGGCCAGAGGATCTGGGTGACAGAGGAATGAAAGGAAATCCACATTAGGCAGGAAATTGTGTTGGATAGACTGATGGAACTGAAGGCTGATTAATCCCCAGGGGCTGATGATCTGTATCCCAGAGTACTTAAGGAAGTGGCTCTAGAAATCGTGGATGCATTGGTGATAATTTTCCAATGTTCTATAGACTCAGGAACATTTTCTGTGGATTGGAGGGTAGCTAATGTTATCCCACTTTTTAAGAAAGGCGGGAGAGAGAAAACGGGGAATTATAGACTAGTTAGCTAGACATCGATGGTGGGGAAGATGCTGGAGTCAATTATAAAAGATGAGATAGCCCCACATTTGGATAGAAGTAACAGGATCGGTCCGAGTCACCATGGATTTACAAAGCGGAAACAATGCTTGACTAATCTTCTGGAATTTTTTGAAGATGTAACTCGGAAAATGGGGAAATGAGAGCTAGTGGATGTAGAGCACCTGGACTTTCAGAAAGCATTTGATAAAGTCCCACATAGATGATTAGTGGGCATAATTAGGGCACGTGGTATTGGGGGTAGAGTGCTGACATGGATAGAGAAGGGATTGGCAGACAGGAAACTAAGAGTAGGGATTAACGAGTCCATTTCAGAATGGCAGGCAGTGCCTACTGGGTTACCGCAAGGCACGGTGCTGGGACCGCAGCTATTTACAATATACGTCAATGATTTGGTTGAAGGGATTCAAAGTAACATTAGCAAATTTGCAGATGACACAAAGCTGGGTGGCAGTGTGAACTGTGAGGAGGATGCTATGAGAATGCAGGGTGACTTGGAAAGGTTGGGGGATTGGGCAGATGCATGGTAGATGAAGTTTCATGCGGATAAATGTGAGGTTATCCTCTTTGGTAGCTAAAAAAGGAAGGCAGATTACTATTTAAATGGAGTCAAGTTGGGAAAAGGAGAAGTTCATCAGGATCTGGGGGTCCTTATTCATCAGTCTATGAAATTAAGCATGCAGGTACAGCAGGCAGTGAAGAAAGCGAATGGCATGTTGGCCTTTATAAAAAGAGTAATCGAATATAGTAGCAAAGAGGTCATTCTGCAGTTGTACAGAGCCATCGTGAGACCACACCTGAAGTATTGTGTGCCGTTTTGGTCCCCTAATTTGAGGAAGGATATTCTTGCTATTGAGGGAGTGCAGCGTAAGTTTACAAGGTTAATTCCCGGGATGGCGGGACTGTCATATGCTGAGAGAATTGAGCAGCTGGGCTTGTACACTCTGGAGTTTAGGAGGACGAGAGGGGATCTCATTGAAACATAAGATTGTTAAGGGCTTGGACACGCTAGAGGCAGGTAACATGTTCCCGATGTTGGGGGAGTCCAGAACAATTTTTGTAATTCATCCATGCGATCTTTAAATCGTTGCCATGGCATCTCCACCGTTAACCCTTTAATTATCATTGGTCAGTCCATCCTCGCCAATTCCCGTCTCGTACCATCAAAGTCGCCTTTCGTGCAGTTCAGGACCCTCGTCTCTGAATTAACCGTGTCGCTCTCCACCTTAATGCAGAATTCCACCAATTGTGATCACTGTTGCACAATGGGCTTTGCAGCACAGGATTGCTAACTAATCCTTCCTCATTACACAATGCCCAGTCTGGGATGTCCTGCCCTCTCCTTGGTACCTCTACATATTGGCAGAGAAAACCCTCCCTTATATACTCCTGGAAATCCTCATCTTCAGCGTTATTACCAATGCGGTTAGCCCAATCTATCGGGCAGACGGCAATGGGACCACCGGTGCCGCATGAGGCAAGTCAACAGTCAGGGACCTGCAATGCGAAAATCCGTTTAATGTTTAGGTTCATGTGGAATGGTTAACCTTGTTTCTCATTCCACGAGTCACGCGTGACCTGCTGTGTTCAATGTAAACCAGCATCTACTGTTCCTTGTGGCTACATTCTTTATTTCCTTGGTACGGAAAATAATCTAAATGTGGAGCAGAGACGTGCTTCATTCACGTGTTCTAAGTGTCCGGGTTGTCACATGCTTTCACTGTTATTGGGGCTCTCTCCCCTAACACAATGCCGAATGCTACCGCAGTAGCAGCTTCACCTGAAGACCTGCATGAAGCGGCTTAATATGGATTAATTAACTGGCTGAACGTTTGTTGGTTTAGTGGTACGTTTCGCGATTCTGGTGGTAAAATATAACATGTTCACTTTAGAGTCAGGAGTGGTCCCTGAGGAAGATTGAGGGGTCGAGCCAGATGATTGGCAAATTGCCAATATTACCGCGGTGCACAAAAAATGAGCAAGGCAGAACAGCGGGAACCAGAGGCCGGTTCTTCTGATTTTAGAATCCATTATGAAGGATGAGGTTACGGAGTACTTAGAGGTTCCGGATAAAATACGCCGAAGTCAGCATGTCTTTGTGAAGAACATGTCTTGCTTGACAAATTCGCTGGAATTCTTTGAAATTTCAGTAGATGTTTTAAACCCCTGTCTGACGGTACGAGTCGACCCACGAGTGACCCCGAGTTTAAAACAAATTTAACTCGTGGTAATCACGTACAATTAACGTAGCGGGAACGTCGGAACTCGTGGACGCAACTTAGCGACTCGTGGCGCTAACGGCAGGTACCCGGGAAACTTGCTAACTCTTGAAATTGTTTAAACATGTTTAAAGATTTCCACGAGTCAAATTTACTCTTGAAGTTAAAATTTTAAACAATTAAACTCGTTGTAAGAACGTAGTGGCCCGGGAGTTTACCGTAGTGACTCTTGAGTCTACCGTGGGTTTCGCCTGAGTGCCAGAAGTGAAATGTTGACGATTAGTCAGATCTTAATGGAAAATGAATGAATGGATGGATGGATAGAGGTCTGAAATTAACTTGGATACTTTCGATGGGAGAGAGTCGCCGATGAAGCTGAAGGTACAGAGCGAAGATGGGGGCTCAAGCATTGATGGGAAGGGTTAACACCGGGCGGGAGCATACTCAGGGAATTCCCACGTATATGAAGCAGAGAGAAACGTGAGTTCTACATAGACTATGTTTGAGCCAGCGAGGAGACATTTCTTCAGATACTGATTTTACAACGTGAGGTGACATTATAAGCCATGGGATATGGACACAAAATGCTGGAGTAACTCAACGGGGCAGACAGCATCTCTGGAGAAAAGGAATTGGTGACGGTTCGGGTCGAGACCCTCCTTCAGACTGGTTTTGTGCTGTGCTGTTGCCGTATCTCTGGAGAGAAGTAATAGGTCTCGACCCGAAACGTCACCCATTCCTTCTCTCCAGAGATGCTGCCTGTCCCGCTGAGTTACTCCAGTATTCTGTGTCCATCTTCGCTGGCGAGGAACCCTGCCTGCTCTTTGCAAGTTTTCGCTCTCGAGCACAGATAGCAGCGGATTATTAAGGGAAGAAACTCGCGTTCATGCTGCACGACGTGTTTGACCATCTGCCCCCGCTACTCAAGGAGCTTGTGCTGAGCGGTAACCAGCTGTGGAGCTTCAACTGGGGCAGGCTTTACCTGCTAGGCTGGTTGGAGCTGCTGGACCTCGGTAGCAACCTGTTGACCACGGTGCCTCGCATGCTGTCCAGCTGCACCCAGACCCTACGCGTCTTCAACCTCACCCGCAACCAGATCTCCAAGCTGACCAAGGACTTCCTGCGGGACCTGACCTCCCTGCAGTACCTGGATGTCAGCTACAACAACCTGAAGACCATCCAGACCTCCAGTTTCCCGGACAGCGCCATCAAACACCTTCGGGAGCTGCGGCTAAGCGGCAACCACTTTCTCTGCACCTGCGACGCCAGGTGGTTCGTGTGGTGGATTAATCAGACCACGGTCTACATCCCTCGCCTGGTCACCGATGTCACCTACACCTCACCCAAAACCCACCGCGGCCACGGCGTCGTCATGGTAGACCTGCACTCCTGCGAGTTGGACTACGTGGGCATTGGCCTCTACACTTTCTCCGCCTTGATCACCCTCTTGCTCTTCTATTTGATACTTAAAACAGGCTTCATTCACGGTGGTGCAGCTGCCTGACAGCGAATGCAGCGTCGGAGACCCGGGTTCTATCCCGCCTACGGGTGCTGTCTCTACTGAGTTCTTACGTTCTCCCCGTGACCTGCGTGGGTTTTCTCCGAGATCCCCCCCACACTCCAAAGACGTACAGGTTTGTAGGATAATTGGCTTGGTGAATGTAAAAATGTCCATAGTGGGTGTAGGATGGTGTTAGTGTGCGGGGATCGCTGGTCGGCGCGGACCCGGTGGTCCGAAGGGCCTGTTTCCTCTCTGTATCTCTAAACTAAACTAACAGGGAAGAACACTGGACCTTCTTGGTCAGTTTATTATTTTACACTTATATACATCACACAGATCACGGAGTGTGAAATAAAGCTGGCAAGCCGAGGTCATGCAAGAAACGGAGGAAAACGAGAGACGATTTTATTCAGCAACTCCGTTCTGGCAGAACATCTATCCTGTGTTAAGAAACCTAACTTTCAGGGGATTTAAATCTTGAGTTTAACTTCTACCTGAATTTAGTCGATTTACAAAAGCTTTCTCCCTGCAGTCCGTTTCTTAAACATTACGTTTTGCGCTTTTTTGACAGCCAAGTACTTTAAATGCCATTTATTGCATTGTAGCAATGATAGGCAACGATTTGATGAAAGCGGTGACAAGAGAATGACAAGAGAAGCATGCAGCTACATAAGAGACACGGAGAAGCTGATCATCGGGGCAGTTCTGTCCATAGTCATGGGAGGCTTTTTATAGTAACAAAAAACTGCATGACAATTTTATCCATGGGATGATTTTTCCACACGTCGGTAGTCGTTGTTGGCTCAAGAGTAACTCGGGAGAGGAACTTGCCACATCGCAGAAATGAGAAGTAAACGGCAAACTTAGACATACACGTGGGAACTCGTTTAAACTCGTGAACATAAACTTGGAATCTCGTAGACAACCACGAGTGAGATTTTCTGTTTCACTCGGGATCACTCGTGGGTGGACTCGCACCGTGAGACAACTCCTCAGTCCGCTTGTTCCATACACCCACCACCGTCGGAGTGTAATGTATTTACTTCAGGTTACTGTAAATATTGCCACTGACGTGGTACAATCACATTGATGCGACACACAGGAAGGCACACAAACGAAAAAAAAGACATTTATCATGTCTACCGTTACACTTGCAAAAATATGGTAAGAAGCTTATTGTCACGTTGCATCGTAGCTTGTTTTGGAACAACTATGCCAAGACCGCGAGATATTGCAAAGGGTTGTAAATATAGCCCCGTCCATCCCAGAGCCCAGACCAATCATAGTCTTCATCTGTACTTCACGCTGCATAACATTACCTAAACACCCAACAAAATCAAATATTTGGAAAATCCCGGTCAGTTTTTTACTTTCCCCTACATCTATCCGGCAAAAGGTAGAGATGTTTGTGAGCGCGAATCACAAGACTTAGGAATTGGTTCATTTCCTCCGTTATCGGGCATATGAACGGTCCCTCCAAAGGCTAGGACACTATTCAATCCCCTCTACCCCATTGGTCATTGAATTTTGTCTGAGGTAGTGATGTATAAAATAGCGCTACAATGCTGATCAATGTATTCTGCTCTCTCTAATTTCCACTTTGCTCTCTCTATTGTCATGAGTCAGACAACGCAGGAACAGGTCCTTCAGCCCAGCCCCCCAACGCCGATCAATGTACACCAGTCACATAAGTCCCACCTGCCGTTTGTGTCACGTGTCGCTTCCTATTTGTGTTGGGCCAAGTGTATTTTAGATCCTGTGTAGTTTCTACCTCAGCGACCTCCTTTGGCAGCTAATTCTATATGTACGCCACCCGCTGTGCGAATCCATATAGCAACCACACTCTGAGTGGATCCATTTGCCCAGTGCCCTGTATCATCGCGTTTGAACCGATAATATCTAATTATGATATATGTAATCTGTTTGGATAGCATGTAGAAAATTGTTTTTCACAGTACATCGGTACATGTGCCAATAATATCCCTAAACCTGAAGCTAAAACCTAAAGCGCCTGTCATCTGCATTGTTTACAACACCATGAAACCAGCGGAATGTCTCATAGGTTGCAGAAGCATTGAATCATCCATTTTGTGGATGCAACAAGTAAAATGGACAAGTGAGAGTCAGTGGATGTAGTGTACCTGGACTTTCAGGAAGCATTTGTTAAGGTCCCACACGAGAGATTAGCGGCTAAAATTATAGCACCTGGTATAGAATTGGGTATTGACATGGATATTGACATTGACATTGGACCGCAGCTAATTACAATATATATGAATAATTTAGATGATGGAATTAAAAGAAGAATTGCAGATGACACAAAGCCGGATGGAAGTGTGAACAGTGTAGAGGATGCTATGGGGATGCAGGCCGGTTTGGACGGGTTGGGTGAGTGGGCAGATGCATTGCAGATGCAGTATAATGTGGATTCATGTGGGGTTATCAACAGGTGGCAAGAACGGGAAGGCAGCTTATTATCTGAATGGTATCAGGTGAGGAAAAGGGGAAGTACAACGAGACCTGGGCGTCCTTGTACATCAGTCACTGAAAGTAAGCATGCAGGTAAAACAGGCAATTAAGAACGCTAATGGCATGTTGACCTTCATAACGAGAAGTTGTGAGTTGAGTATCGGCGCAAAGAGGTCCTTCTGCAGTTGTACAGGACCCTGGTGAAGCCACACCTGGAGGGTTGTGTGCAGTTTTTGTCTCCTCATTTGTGGATGGACATTCTTACCATTGAGGGAGTGCAGCATAGGTTCACGAGGTTAATTCCCTGGGTGGCGGGACTGTCAATGATGAAATCATGGAGCGACTGGGCTTGTATTTACTGGAATTTAGAAGCATTCGGAGGGATTTTCTTGAGACATAAAGTTATTAAGGGATTGAACACGCTAGATACAGAAAACATGTCCCCGATGTTGGGGGAGTCCAGAAACAGGGGTCACAGTTTAAGAACAAGGGGTAGGCCATTTAGAACTGAGATGATGAAAAACTTGTACAGACAGAGAGTTGTGAATTAGTGGAATTCTCAGAAGCACGTGGAGACCGATTTACTGGATGCATTCAAAATAAAGCTGTATAGAGCTCTGTGGGCTAGTGGAGTCAAGGTATATGGGGAGAAGACACGAACGGGGTACTGATTGTGGATGATCAGCCATGATCACATTGAATGGCGGTGATGACTCGAAGGTCCTACTCCTGCACCTATTGTCTATATATCTATGTATCTATGTATCTAGGTTCCAGATGTGTACTTCTGCGCGCTTAAATAATATTTTTGCACAAATTATTTGCTTTGTGTTTTCACAGAACTCGAATTCTCCTACTGCCCTTATCCAGTTCTACGGAGAATGAAATTATGCCATGTGGCGTGAAAACAAATATTGTTCATTCTCATAACGGACAATTCAGAATAGAATCGAATAGAATAGAATGCCTTTTATTGTAATTCAAACAGCGTGGTTTGAACGAAAGTGCATTTTCTACAGACTTAACATTACAAAAAAAAACAAGACCCACACTTAACACACTTTACAAAAACATCCATCACAGTGAATCTCCAACACATCCTCACTGTGATGGAAGGCAAAAGTCTTATCTCTTCCCTTTGTTCTTCTCCCGCGGTCCAGCAGTACAACTGCAGCGTCGAGGCGAACTGGGGCTCCCGATGTTAAAGCCCCCGGCGGGCGATAGTAAGTCCCGCGGCCTTTAATCTGCTCCGGGCGATGTTAGGCCTCGCTCCAAGTCATTTCACCCCGCGATTCGGGGTTCGGTGGAAATAACCAACAATGTTCAGCATGATATTCAATGTAATGAACTATATTCTGAATTCAGTATCTTCCTCTTCGCTTCTTCTGCAGGACTGATTGTATCTATGTCTGGCATTTCTAACTGAATGGACACACTCTTCACTGTACCTTGGAACATGTGACGATATTAAACCGAGCCCAACCTCACCTAACCTAATGATCTGACTTGATTAGCAACTATGATCAGAGAGAGATGTTCGTACTATGATGACGACGAAGATTATCAATGTAACACAAACAGTATTGCTATAAAAGAGAAGGTGTTTGAATGGGGTCAAACACAAAAGAACTGTTGGACAAATGCGAAGTCAAGGTGAAGAGTGGGCTCAGGAAACAGATCATTGTCAAACAACTGATACTGTATCGCGGACCGTATTAGTTACCGGGCCTCTGCAATTCTGGAGTAAAACATAATATACTCAGAAGACTCTGATGGCATCCGTCCAGGGAGGAAAAATATGTAATGTCAGAAGCGCATGATCTTATCAAAGTTCGTACCATGTTCCCAGCACCCTCTTTGCGCCATGTCATCTCTTCAGGTTCCTAGAAAATCCTGCCCCTCTAACCTTAAACATATGATATCTGATTTTTGATTCACCATCATGGGTAAAATACTGCATTCATCCTACCTTTTCCTCTCATGGTTGTAAACACCTTGATATTCCCACTGCGCAGCTTCCTTCAGTCCAAGGAATAAAGTCATCACCTCTCCCTACTGCTTGGACACACAAGGAAAGAGTAGTACAGTCCTGCTATAGCTACTGACGGTGATACACATGTGGAGAATCGTGCAGAGACTGGACCAAGACTCGTCGTCATAGAACAAAGAAACAGGCCCAGCAAATATCTGTGTAAATGCTATCCAATTACAGAATCACATGTATTAGCACTTGGTCCACAGAGTATTAAGCCTTGGCCCTATCTCTTTTAAAGAAGATGATATTTTTGAAGCGGTGTAGAATCAGAAGTCCAGATTTATTACTCGAATCAAGTGGCTGTGAAACGACGGGCGATTGACCAGATCCGGTACATTGTGCAGTTGGTAAGCAGAACATCAATGCAACATCCAAGAAGGCACATCAATACCTATACTTCATGAGGAGACTGTGTAAGTTTGACATGTCTCCAGTGACTCTTACATACTTCTCCGGATGTGCCGTAGAAAGCACATTGTCGAGTTCCATCAGAGATTGATTGGGAACGAGTCTGCCAAGACCTCGAGAAATTGCAGAGTTATTAACGCGGCCCAATCCATCACACACACCAGACGTCCCACCATTGACTCCATCTACACTTTACGCTGCCTCAAAAAAAAACGCCGAACGTAATCAGACCTGTCCAGACCGGCCAGTTCTTCTTTCCCGACTGAAGTCCCGCACAACGTACATAAGTTTGAAAGTGAACACCACCGGATTAAGGAATAACTAATTTCCCTCCGCTAACAGCCTTCTAAACGGACACTCCTTGGACTAGTGTACTCTTCAATTCGCTTCTCCCCCATTGCGGATATAAGACATTGTCTCAGTAGCTGATGCACTGCAATCCTGCGAACTATATTGTGCACTCTGTCTCTTCCACATTGGTCTATCTATTGTTATAGACTCATCGAGTCCTACGGCATGGTAACGGAACTTTCAACCCATCTTGCCCAGGCGGACCAATGTGCCCCTTCTGCACCAGTCACTCACACCCACCTTTCGGCCACATTATTCTACATCGTTCCTATTCATGAGGCAGTCTAATTGTCTTTGAACGTTTGTCATATTTTCCGGCGCAACCACTTACTTTCGGTGCAGAGATGGAGCCAATATTTATCTGCGGTGGAAGAGGCTTTCAAAGGAAGAACAATTGAGGAGATCCTCCACTCTGTGCAGGTTGGAAGATGATATATTCCAAACTCCTGGACCGAGGGATCACCTCCCCGCTCTACCACCGGATGCTCAATTTTAGCTCCCACAGCCCATAATTAATAAGGATAAGTGACACTTCCTTAACAATAACTTCGAAGACTGGAGCATCGCAAGGATCCGTTCACAGTTCGCTACTACACCACCTTTACACTCGCGACCGTACGACCATATTAAGCCTTAGCTATGAATTTGCAGTGGACAACATTGTGAATGAATTAATAAGTTTATTGGCCAAGTATTCACATACAAGGAATTTGCCTTGGTGCTCCGCCCGCATGTGACAACGACATGCAGTGACAGTTAGCAATGACACAAAAAGCATTGAACATTAATAATAAAACATTATAGTTTAACCATGTGAATTAAATAAAATAGCAGAGCAAAAGGAGACTACAGATTTTTGGTTATTGAGTAGAGCTACTACTCGTGGAAAAAGCTGTATTTATGCCTGGCTGTGACAGCTTTGACAGTCCGGAGTCTCCTTCCAGAGGGAAGTGATTCAAAGACATTGTGTCCAGGGTAAGAGGGGTCAGAGATGATCTTACCCGCTCACTTCCACGAGAAGTAGCTCTACTCAATGGTCGTATGACGGGTAATGGCGGAGCGGAGTAGAAGAAGGAGATAGTGAGCTTATTGACACGATGTCATGACAATGACCCCTCTTTCAGCAAGCCGATGGAGATAGTTTTTGACCTCAGGAAGCAATGTAGAGTATTTGCCCCAATCTGCATCAATGGCACGGAATGTTGAGAGCTCAAGTTCCATGTGTCACATCACCAACGATATGTCTTGTAGTAATCACATTGATGCGTAACCCACGAAGGTACACCATCATCTGTACTTCATCAAGAGACTGGGACAATTGGCATGTCTACAGTGATTCTTATAAAACTTCTAGAGATGGAGCATAGAAATCATATTGTCGGGTTGGATTACATTTTGGTTTAGGTACACATCTGACAAGACCGGGAGGATTTGTAGAGAGTTGTAAATGTAGCCCAATCCATCATGTAGACCTGACGTCACACCATTGTCTCCATCTACACTTCACGCTTCTTCGGGGGGAAACATTACCCAACGATGTCTAAATCGGGTCAGTTCTTCTTCCTTGTGCTCTTATCTGCCAGAAGGTACAGAAGGTTGAAAGCGCACATCACAGCGGAATGGCTTATTTTCCATTCTTATCGAGCTTCTGCCCGATCCCTCCAAATACGAGGATACTGTTCGATTCGTATTGGCCCACTGCACACATTGGACTTTGTTAAAAAAAATGATGCTCCACGAGAAGCTACAAATCTGAGAACCTCATTCTGTACTCTGTATATCTACCTATTGTCATGAAGTCACACAGTAAGGGAACAGCTCCTTCAACCCAGCTCGCCCATTCCGACTAATGTGCCCCATCTACGCTACCCCACTAACAGTGTTTGGCAAAAATCACTCTAAACCTTTCTATCCATGCACCTGTCCAATGTGTTTTAAATATTGTAATAGCTTCTGCCTTAGCGACGACCTTTGGCAGCTCATTCTATGTACCCACCACCGTCTGTGCAAATCTATATTCCCACCACCCCTGTGCGAATACATAGACCCAGCACCCTCTGTCCTCGCCTCTGAACTGATTGCATCTATTTATGGTACATCTGACCAGTCTGGATTGCATGAACAACAAAGGGTTTAATGTTCTTCGGTACATGTGACAATAATGAACATAACCATATAACCATATAACCATATAACCATTACAGCACAGAAACAGGCCATCTCGGCCCTTCAAGTCCGTGCCGAACATTTGTTTTTTTAAAATAAATACTTCCCCCCTAGTCCCATCTACCTGCACTCAGACCATAACCTTCCATTCCTTTCCCGTCCATATACACATCCAATCTATTTTTAAAGGATAAAATCGAACCTGCCTCCACCACTTCCACTGGAAGCTCATTCCACACAGCTACCACTCTCTGAGTAAAGAAGTTCCCCCTAATGTTACCCCTAAACTTCTGTCCCTTAATTCTCAAGTCATGTCCCCGTGTTTGAATCTTCCCTACTCTGAATGGAAAAAGCTTATCCACGTCAACTCTGTCTAACCCGCTCATAATTTTAAAGACCTCTATCAAGTCCCCTCTTAACCTTCTGCGCTCCAAAGAATAAAGACCTAACTTGTTCAACCTTTCTCTGTAACTTAGTTGCTGAAACCCAGGCCACATTCTAGTAAATCTCCTCTGTACCCTCTCTATTTTGTTGACATCCTTCCTATAATTAGGCGACCAAAATTGTATTCCATACTCCAGAATTGGCCTCACCAATGCCTTGTACAATTTTAACATTACATCCCAACTTCTATATTCAATGCTCTGATTTATAAAGGCCAGCACACCAAAAGCTTTCTTTACCACCCTATCTACATGAGATTCCACCTTCAGGGAACTATGCACAGTTATTCCTAGATCCCTCTGTTCAACTGTATTCCTCAATTCTCTACCATTTACCATGTACGTCCTATTTTGATTTGTCCTGCCGAGATGTAGTACCTCACATTTATCAACATTAAACTCCATCTGCCATCTTTCAGCCCACTCTTCCAAATGGCCTAAATCTCCCTGTAGACTTTGAAAATCTACTTCATTATCCACCACACCACCTATCTTAGTATCATCTGCATACTTACTAATCAAATTTTCCACACCATCATCCAGATCATTGATGTACATGACAAACAACAGTGGACCCAACACAGACCCCTGATGCACCCCACTAGTCACCGGCCTCCAACCTGACAAACAGCCATCCACCATTACTCTCTGGCATCTCCCATTCAGCCACTGTTGAATCCATCTTGCTACTCCACCATTAATACCCAACAATTGAATCTTCTTAACCAACCTTCCATGAGGAACCTTGTCAAAGGCCTTACTGAAGTCCATATAGACAACATCCACTGCTTTACCCTCATCAATTTCCCTAGTAACCTCTTCGAAAACTTCTAGAAGATTAGTCAAACATGATCTTCCAGGCACAAATCCATGTTGACTGTTCCTAATCTGACCCTGCTTATCCAGATGCTTATATATATTATTTTTAAGTATCCTTTCCATTAATTTGCCCACCACTGACGTCAAATTAACAGGTCTATAATTGCTAGGTTTACTCTTAGAACCCTTTTTAAACAACGGAACAACATGCGCAGTACGCCAATCCTCCGGCACTATTCCCGTTTCTAATGACATTTGAAATATTTCTGTCATCGCTCCTGCTATTTCTACACTAACTTCCCTCATTCTGTCAGGACCTGGAGACTTATCCGTTTTCATATTTTTCAAAAGTGTCCGCACCTCCTCTTCTTTGAATCTCATAGTTTCCATTGCTACTCTGCTTGTTTCCCTTACCTCACATATCCTTCTCCTTGGTGAATACCGAAGAAAAGAAATTGTTCAGTATCTCCCCCATCTCTTTTGGCTCTGCAGATAGCTGTCCACTCTGACTCTCTAATGGACCAATTTTATTCCTTGTTATCCTTTTGCTATTAATATAGCTGTAGAAACCCTTTGGATTTACTTTCACCTTACTTGCCAAAGCAACCTCATATCTTCTTTTAGCTTTTCTAATTTCTTTCTTAATATTCTTTTTACATTCTTTATACTCCTCAAGCACCTCATTGACTCCATGCTGCCTATAATTATTGTAGATCTCTCTCTTTTTCCGAACCAAGTGTCCAATTTCCCTTGAAAACCATGGCTCTTTCCAACAAACCAAAAGCTAAAACTCCATGCGTCTCACATCGTAATTGTGTACAACACCACAAATCCAGCGGGATGTCTTATGGTTTATCGACGGACTACATCATCCTTCGCTCCACCTGCGCACCTCTGCACAGTTTAATAACATGTTTTGTACATGTAGGAGGGGATTTGGTGCTTTACCCGTACCCTATATCTAACTGTACTCAGATAGGCGCAGACAAAAAATAAAACAGCTCATAGATCAGTGGCTAGTGAACCGAACAAGTCGATTTAATACAGGCCTCAGCGATGTACATCGCGAAACAGTGTGAGGAAGCTCAAGCTGCTTCAAAATCCCACGGTAACTGTAGGATTCTTCTACCCTCATGACACAATGGTTACTTGTGGAGTTGAAATACAACATCATTAATCAATCTCTCTGTAACCTTTCATCTTTGCGTTTCCACAAAGTTAACTTTAATCTTGGGTTTCTTGTTGTTTAGAAATCTCCTTCCCATGTATCTAACATGTAGATATCATAAATGTCCAGATTCTTCTCGACAAATGGAGTCCCCTCGTAAAGCAAATCGTTGTGAATCTTTTGGAGACGTGCCTGCTAAACAGAGTAACCAAAGGTAGCTGTAGATATGAACCTACTGTGGACAGGACGACAAAAGACTATCCTCCTCCTACTGATAAGGAAGTCTGCTTCTCAGTAGAATGTTTCAGCTTTAGCTATTTTAACTACATTCTATCTTCGCAACGCTCCAATCATGCTCCGCAGTAAGTGAGCTGCAGGGTTAAACAAACTACAATTTACTCATCTTACTTTTGATTCTCAACGTTTCCGACTACACATTTTTATTTGTGTTTTTGCAGAGCTTGAATTCTCCGATTGCACATATCGAGTTCCACGAAGAACGGAATTATACAAAGCAGCTTAAGCAAATGTTATTCATTAAAAAAAAATACGGACAATTTAAAGTTTGATTTAAACAAAGAATCATATTCAGGATGATATTCTATATCATGAACTATATACTGCCTCTATTATTCCTGTTGCTCGATCCAATGACTTTGTTTTAACTGATTGTAGCTATGTATTGTATGTCTGATCTGAGTGGATAGGAGGCAACACAGCTTTTCACTGTGCCTCCGTACTTGTGACAGAAATATTCCTAGCCTAACCTAACCAAACCCAATGATCAGAGATAAGTACCAGATATGATCAGAGCCGGAATGATCGTCCTGTGATGGCGAATAAGATAGACACAGACGGCCTTGATATTCAAGAGACCTGATGAATGGTTGTTAAGCACAAACAAACTGTTGGACAAATGTGAAGAGAAAGTGAAGACTGGGGCAGGAGGAGTAACACAACTGTGATGAGCCGGAGCAGGAACAGTGAGGAGAGAGAGTTCAGGAAAGAGATAGTGGACTTACTGATATTGCATCAGAAAAATAACCGACCGCTCAATGTCTTCAAGACGAAAGGGGTAGTAATTAAATTCTGGAAGCATAGGGGAAGGCATAGAAACATAGAAAATAGGTGCAGGAGTAGGCCATTCGGCCCTTCGAGCCTGCACCGCCATTCAATATGATCATGGCTGATCATCCAACTCAGTATCCTGTACCCGCCTTCTCTCCATACCCACTGATCCATTTAGCCACAAGGGCAACATCTAACTCCCTCTTAAATATAGCCAATGAACTGGCCTCAACTACCTTCCGTGGCAGAGAATTCCAGAGATTCACCACTCTCTGAGTGAAAAATGTTTTTCTCATCTCGGTCCTAAAAGATTTCCCCCTTATCCTTAAACTGTGACCCCTTGTTCTGGACTTCCCCAACATCGGGAACAATCTTCCTGCATCTACCAACCCCTTATGAATTTTGTAAGTTTCTATAAGATCCCCCCTTAATCTTCTAATTCTAGCGAGTACAAGCCGAGTCTATCCCGTCTTTCTTCATATGAAAGTCCTGACATCCCAGGAATCAGTCTGGTGAACCTTCTCTGTACCCCCTCTATGGCAAGAATGCCTTTCCTCAGATTTGGAGACCAAAACTGTACGCAATACTCCAGGTGTGGTCTCACCAAGACCCTGTACAACTGCAGTAGAACCTCCCTGCTCCTATACTCAAATCCGCTTGATATGAATGCTAACATAGCATTCGCTTTCTTCACTGCCTGCATGCCTACTTTCATTGACTGGTGTACCATGACACCCAGGTCTCGCTGCATCTCCCCTTTTCCTAATCGGCCACCGAGCATGACCGACTTACGGACAATAACGATACGGAGTACAAGAAGGAGATAGAGAACTTAATGACTTGGTGTCAGGACATTAACATCTCCGTCAATGTCAGCAAGGCGAAGGAGCTGGCTGTTGACTCGGGGAAAGATGGTGGAGTTGATGCCCTAATCTGCATCGATGGAACGGAAATGAAAATTGTTGAGAGGTCATGTTGCATGGCGTTAATCTTATCAACAATATGTTGGGGAGCAATCACTTTCAGGCGACACTCAAGAAGTCACACCAACACCTTTACCTCAGGAGGAGACTGGGAAAAATAATAAACCTGAACCTCAATCTAAAACATAATGCGCCGCGTATCAGAGCTATTTACAACAACACAAACCCAGCTGGATGTCTCAGGGCTTGTAGAAGGATTGCATCCTCCATCGTTGTGCAACTCGGCACAGTTAATGAATATATTTTGCACAAATTGGTCGCTTTGTGTTTTTACAGAAGTCGAATTCCCAAATGCACTGGGCATTTCCAAGGAGAACGGGATGATGCAATGCTGGTGGATAATATAGAGTCATGGTGTCAATGAATCATACAGTGTGGAAACTGGCCTTTCGTCCCATTTGCCCGCACCCACAATCATGTCCAATCTACACGAGTCCCCCAGGCCTGCGTTTGGCGCGTGTTACTCTAAACCTGCCCTATTCATGTACCTATCGAAATGTTTCAAACGTTGCGATAATACCTTTCTCAGCTGTCTGCTCTGGCCGCTTGTCCAGACTCACTCTCCTTTGTTTAAAGGGACTCACTCCCCTTTGTTTAATTTTTTTATCCATCGTGTTCCTATTAAACCTTTCCCCATCACCTTAAACCTATGTACTGTGGTTCTCGATTCAGCTATTCTGGGCAGGAGACTCCGTGCGTCTCCGCTATCTATTATTTTCATGGTTTTGTACTCAAATGTTCATATTTGCAAATACATGGAAATTCAGTATTTGTTGGAAATAAGAACAATATCAACATCACAATCTGTTTCATCAAATATATTCTTCATTTTGTATTTTCTCCGCGTCGCCTCATCGCCAACAATCCGTCTCGACCGTTCTCTGTTCTTTTTTCATGTAAAGTTTGTCTTAAATGTATGTTTCAATGCTACTTGCTATGTTTTATGTGGGGACTGAAGAGGAGGGGGGTTCGGGGGGGAAATTGTCCAGTCACGTACCTCGACTGAGATGCGATCTTTCACAGTTTCGCATCTACGTCCCCCCTGCGGCCTAATAACATGGAGTGGCACGGCCTTTCTTGGAGCCCGGCCCGGAGTCTCCAGCGGCGGGCGCGGCGTGGACTTACCATCGAGGAGCGTGCGATCCTTTGCCGAAGATCGCCAGCGAAAGTGCTCCGACCGCGGGGCCTGTGGTCTTCAACATCGTGTAGCAGCGGTCCCCGGTAAAAAATAGGCCGACTCGGGAGCTCCATGCTCCGTGTTCTGATTCGTCCCGACGCTGGAGTTTCGATCATCCCGACGCGAGGGCTTGAACATCGGACCGTCGGCAGCGGCAAATTGCGGAGGGTTCAAAGACCCCGACCACGGGTGAACAAAGGAGGAAGATGACTGAACTTTATTGCTTCCATCACAGTGAGGAATGTTGATTCCATTGTGGTGGATGTTTATGTTAAATTGTATTTCATGTGACAGTGCGTATTGTTGCTTTGCACTCAGTATGGCTGTATGGTAACTCAAATATCACTGTACCTCAATTGGTGCATGTGACAATAAACGCCAACTTGAACTTGAACTTTGCTTCATCCTAAGCACGAATTGATTGTGTCCATGTACGGTAGGTATAATCTGAGTGGATAGCATGCAAAACCACGCGTTGCACGGTACCTCGGCATGTAATAATAATAAATGTGCCCTAACCTTAGGCAAACATATTGATTGGAGATAAGTAATAACTGTGATCAGAGCGGGTCTATTGGTAATATGATGGGGACAAAGAATGTTCACGTGACACACCCGCTTTTGCTGTACAAGAGAAGTAAAATTCCTCGTATGTTGCAAAACATATTTGGCAAATAAAATCTGATTCTGATTTTGATTCTGATTCTGAAAGGAATCGTTGGGCACCACGAATGAATAGTTAGACAAATGCGAAGAGGGGTTGGGAGGATGAGAAAGAACACAGTAAAATGCTAATAATGTATTGCGCACCGCCGTTATTGCTTGGCATCTGAAATACGAGGAAACAATGTTAAACCCAGAAGATTCAGACTTGAGAGGACAACGGATCTAATGTCAGAAATGAATGACCTTATCAAAGCTCCGATCTTGTAGAAACAAGTACACGCCGTGTTCTTGTTTCACAAAGCACACGCCCGCAAACATTGGTGTTGCACCGCACTGTGGATTAGAGTGTAAACTGGCTAGTCAGCGCATCTCAACATTGCTGCAGAATCAGTTGCTGCCCAACATTTATTGCTCAACAGAAATAAACAAACAGAGCTACCTATTACAACTGTCGAGTTGCCTATTCAAGGAAATAGCGGTGAACCCGACTGACGAAGATACCACGTGTGGAGAAATGTGCATATACTGGGCCAATAGTCACTGAGTCACATAGCAGAGAAATGGGCCGAAAACTGTCTGTTTGTCTGCTGTCCAATTACTAAATCCCATCTACGAGCACTTAATCTGCAGAATATTATGCCCTGGAGCTTCCTCTTTTAGGGGAAGTGATACTTACCTTCGACTCTGGCAAAGACTAAATTCCAGACGTATCCGTCGCATCAAGTGGTTCTCAAAGGGCGAACAATTTTCCAGATCATCCATTCTGCGCAGTTGGTAAGAATGACAATTGAATTCTGCGAGGCCTTTTCAAGATAGATTTGAGAGAATTGCAGCCCGCATATGGATTATTACGTTATGATCATCGTTCAGAATAAGAATTCACCTTGGAATGACATGAGGTCAGATGTAATATATTCTCGCAGATATATTTGAATCTACAGTATTATCTACCCCACAAAATGACGATGACAATTTATGGAATGCAAACATGGTTGGGGCGAACATATCTGTGGCAAATAGGGAAATGAACACTGATGTGACCTGGTTGGAAATGAATATAAAACCAAGAACAGTTTGTAATTATGATATTGAATTCCAAACAGACTTGAGCTTGACATTGTGCGTGTGACGGTGTGTACCTGTGTCAGCTGGGGAAGGGGTGGCAGTTATCCCCAAACCACGGCATCATGGAATCTGCTCTCCCTCTGTCACTGCTTCCAAGGCTCCAATGCCCACGGACCTCAGTCAATGAGGATAGGGGACAGAATCCCCTTCATAATAAATCTCCACATCGATGCCCTGCAAGGACTCAGTCCCCTAATATTCTCCCTTTACACTCGCGACTGTACGGATAAATTTGGCTCTAATCATATCTACAGGTTTACGCACAAACACACTATGGTTGGTCAAATCAGGAATAATTGCAATATTGAGTACAGGAGGGTGATAGAGAACTAAGATACATGGTGTCCGGACAATAATCTTTCCCTCAATGTCAGCAAGACGAAGGAGCTAGTTATTGACTTCAGGAAACATGGTGCAGGACATGCCCAATCAGCATCAATGGTGCAGAAGTGGAAATAGATGACAGCTTTCCCTTGGTGTTAATACTATCAAAGGTCTGTTGTGGATCACCCACATAGATGCAACAATCCATAAGGCAAACTAACGTCTTTATATCCCGAGGAGACAGAGAAATCTCGTCATGTCTCCAGTGACTGTTCCAAACTTCTGTAGATGCAGCATAGAAAGCATCATGTAGGGTTCCATCACAGCTGGTTTTGAGAAAAGCTCTGCCTAGCAACACAAGCAAATGGGGAGATTTGTAGATGTAGCCCTGTCCGTCACACAGACCAGACTTCTCACCACTGATACAATCTACACTTTACTCTGCCTCGGAAAAGCAGCCAATGCAACCCATGACCCGTTTCACCCCGACCATTCCTTCTTCTGCCTGCTCCAGTCGGCAGAAAGTACACACGCGGGAAAGCGCGCACCACCAGTAGATTCTTCTCGTCCGTTATCGGGCTTCTTAAGGGTCATTCTAGAAGCTATTATGCTGTTTATTTCACATTTCCCAATTGATGACATTGGACTTTTCTCTGGACCTGATACGCTACATCGCTGAAACTGTAGTCTGCTCTCTGAATCTTCTCCTTTCCTCTATCTGTTATACGTGAGTTTGAAATGATTGTACCTATGCACGGAATATCTGTTCTGCCTGGATTACATGCAAAACACAATTTTTTCACTGTACCTCGCTATATTTCACAATAATAATCCTAATCCTGAACCTGTACCTGAAACCTAATGTGCCTCGCATCTTAATTGTTTACAACTCCGCCAAACCAGTGGGAGGTCTCAAAGGTGAGATCAGTATTGCATCATCTGTCGCTCTAACTGCGCACTTCAGAACAGTTGAATAAGAATTTTTGCATCTGGTTGAATGAATCTTTTGTGTTTTTTACAAAAAGCTCGAATTCTACAACTGTGAATGTCCGTTTCTTCGGACAAAGATAGAGCGGAATTACGCAATGCGGTTTGCGCAGATGTTGTTCATTCTGACAAATTTACGGATATATCAAGGTTTTTATGAGAATCAAGAAAGATATTCAACGATATTCTATATCATGAACTATAGTCTACATTCTGTATCTTCATATTGTACGTTTGAAGTGTTTGCATCTACATATGATGTATCTGATCATTTTGAATAACATGGAAAACAAAGATTTCCACCGTACCCCAGTACCCCTGACATTAATAGACCTTACCTAAGGTAACCAAACCTAATAATCTGCGGTGAGTAACAACCATGTCCAGTGCGGTAATGTTCGTACTATGATGGAGACAGGAGACGATGAAGATTGCAGACGATGTTGATGAATAAGAGAAGGTGATTGACGGTTGTTGACAACAAATTAATTGTTGGACAAGAGCGAAGAGAAGGCGCCGAGAGGGGATAGGATGTAACATCGCCGCTAGGCCCATTTACCAGATTAGGCAAATATCCTTCTAAACCTAACCTGTTTATGTACCTGTTTAAAAGTTTCTTATACAGTGCGATAGCACCTGCCTCATCCCCCTCCTCCGACAGCTCGATCCACACACCTGCCATGCTTTGTTTAAACAATTTGCCGCTCAGGTTCCTATTGAATCTCTCAACCCGCGCCTTGAACCGTGTCCCATTGTTCTCGATTCCCTTACTCTGGTTCAAAGTTTGTGTATTTACCCTATATTTTCATCTCATGATCGTGTATACACGTCCTCCTGTGCTCCAATAAATAAAGGCCTAGCCTCCTAATCTTCTCCATTTCGCTCAGCCACTCAAGTGCTGGCGACATCCCAGTAAATCTCTTATGTACCCCCTTTCAGCTTGACACTATCTTTCCACCAACTGGAGGACCAAAACTGGACTCAACACTCTGTGAGGCCTCACCAATGTCTTGTACACGTGTAATATGACCTCCCTACATCTATATTCAATATTCTGATTGATGATGGCCTATGTACCAAAAGCCTACTTGACCACCCTATCTACTTGTGACGCCACATTCAAGGAGCTGCAGTATGTACCTGCAATGTTGGATCCCTCTTCACTACAACACTGCCCTGACTCCTACAATTCACTATGTAAGTCCTGCGCGGGTTTGACTTCCCAAAATGCAACAACAATTATCAGCATGAAACCCCAACACAACTCCTCAGCCCACCTGCTCAACTACTCAAGGTCCTGCTGTCATTCTTAAAAACCATCATCGCTATCGACAATACTACCAACCATGGTGACATCGGCAAATGTATTAATGATGTATACATTCTCATCCAAATCCTTGATATAGATGACAAACAGCAATGGGTCCAGCACCGACGCCTGAAGTGTGTATGAATCATTGGTGACATGCCGAATTTCCTCAGATTCCTTTTGATGTGCTTTTGTGGCTGACGCTTCAAAATGGTCGGTGTCCGACAGATCTTTGGTAATATTAAAGCCATGGAATTTCAAGTTGTAAACCATTTCCACTTTGGCCCCATAGGTGCAGATTGGGGCAGGGTACTCCATCAAGATTCCTGAAGACAGTAACTAGCTCCTTCGTGTTGCTGGCATTGAGTGAGAGAGTGATCTCCAGACAACAACCATGTTGCTAAGCTCCCCGTCTTCCTCTTGTGCTCCGTCTCGTCAGTGTCCATGATCCGCCCACCACAGAGTTGTCACCTGCAGACTTGTAGATGTGGCTTTTTGCCGAATTTGGCCGCACAGTTCTGAGTGTACAGGAGTCAAGGGACTGCATCCGAGCCAGTAGCTCTCCACAGATTCACTCTCAGGATAGCCTGCTACAGTAACCGTTGGTACAGGTGAACCCGAGACTGATGGAGCGTGAAATATTGCTCCAGACATTCTGTACAAAGCGGGCAGAGAATGCATTCAGCTCCTCGGGGAGGGACCCGTTGTTGCCATCGATGTTGCCCTCCTTCGCTTTGTAGCCCGTTCCAGCGTGCAAGCCTTGCCACAATCTGCGGGTATCCGTCTCATTGCCTCGGGTCTCCAGCTTGTTCCGGAATTCCCTCTTGGCCTCCTTAATGGCTCTGCGACAGTCATAGATATATTTCCCGTGCCGCACGGCATAGACTGTCGTCAACGCTGCAGACTTGGGACGGCACGGTGGCGTCGCGGTAGAGTTACTGCCTTGCAGCGCCAGAGACCTGGGTTCGATCCTGACTACGGGTGCAGTCCGTTAGGAGTTGATATGTTCTCCCCGTGACCTGCGTGGATTTTGTCCAGGTGCTCCGGTTCCATCCCACACTCCAAAGTCGCACAGAACAAGTTTGTAGATTAATTAGTTTAATACAATAGTAAATTGTTCCTGGTGTGTGTATGATAGTGTTAGTTTACGGGGATCGCCCGTCAGCGCGGACACGGTGGGCCGAAGGGCCTGTTTCCCGGTTGTATCTCTAAACTAAAGAAAATAAAGCTTGAAGGTAGACAAAAATGCTGGAGAAACGCAGCGGGTGAGGCAGCATCTATGGAGCGAAGGAGTAGTGACGTTTCGGGTCGAGACCCTTCTTGAGACTTGAGATTCACCTGTGAATGGAGCTCACGGATCACCCATGGTTTCGGTTTGGGGATTATACGTATCGTATTCTTCGGTTCACAGTGTCCTTGTGTGAATAAACCAGCGTCTACAGTTCTTTGTTCCCAGCATCAGTTTATGTGCTGTGCTGATCCCTGCTCCCTTTGTTCTGCAGTTCGCTGTATAAGTGGCTCTGTTGTGAGCCCAGGTGTACTCCGCGCCCGCCCCCAACTCTCTGGCTGAGGCGGCGGTTGCCAATAGAGACGGGGAACGGCGGCAGGTTACTGGGAGGGTCGGTGCAGGTTTCCTTTGTGTGGAAATGAGGCTGCGGTGTTGTTTACCTGCTGCTGCAAGTCCCGCCCAAAGCAGCGATTGCCATTGAAACTACGGCAGACTGATTCACAGTCCGGACCGGTGACAATTTGTCCGCGACTTCATTGCCCAGTGTTTGGGCAGTGATCGTTTGTGGAGACGCCCCACTGGATAAACCTTTGTTCGTTGTATCGCTGTTCCTCCGGAACTCACAGAGGACTGAGTCATTTTGTTATCCCTTCTGTGGCCGACGTCTGGGCACCGGGGACGCGGGCGAGAAGGCGACAATGTTGATCCGCTCTATCGCTCGTTTTTATCTTGGACGGAGCTTACTGCGATTTCACTGAAGTTTTGAATTTCAAATTCACAATATTTTACTGGCGATTGGGCGATGGTTCCGTTGCCTCGGCTGATGGGTCCTTGGTGTGTTGAGGGTCTGAGTCTCGGACTACAGGAGAAACCGGAAATGCCCCGTCACTCTCCCTGGAAAAATGCTCGGAATGTCAACTGCTGGTCGGAGAACTGAAGCAGAAATTAGTTTGTTTGAAGTAAGGGTTTGAATGGGAAGAAAAGACGGGTAGTTGGGGGTTGGATGCAGAGACAACAGATGAGCAAATGTTTTTGTTGTGTGGGAAGAAATTGTAGATGCTGGTTTAAACCGAAGAAAGGCACATAAAGCTGGAGTAACTCAGCGGGTCAGGCAGCATGTTTGTGTGCGTGCGGCACCAAGAAATCGTGCCCCCCCCCATGATTTGAAAGCGGTTTCCGCCCATGGACCCCACAGTGCGGCACTCGATCAGTACTACCGCTCACTGCGTCACTAGATCCGTACTACCGCACAGTGTATCACTCCATCAGTACTACCCCACAGTGTATCTCTCCATCAGTACTACCCCACAGTGTATCACTCCATCAGTACTACCCCACAGTGTATCACTCCATCAGTACTACCCCCACAGTGTATCACTCCATCAGTACTACCCCCACAGTTCACCACTCCATCAGTACTACCCCCACTGCGTATCACTCCATCAGTACTACCCCCACAGTGTATCACTCCATCAGTAATACCCCCACAGTGTATCACTCCATCAGTACTACCCCCACAGTTCACCACTCCATCAGTACTACCCCCACAGTGTATCACTCCATCAGTACTACCCCACAGTGTGTCTCTCCATCAGTACTACTCCCACAGTTCACCACTCCATCAGTACTACCCCCACTGCGTATCACTCCATCAGTACTACCCCACAGTGTATCACTCCATCAGTACTACCCCCACAGTGTATCACTCCATCAGTACTACCCCCACAGTTCACCACTCCATCAGTACTACCCCCACTGCGTATCACTCCATCAGTACTACCCCCACAGTGTATCACTCCATCAGTAATACCCCCACAGTGTATCACTCCATCAGTACTACCCCCACAGTTCACCACTCCATCAGTACTACCCCCACAGTGTATCACTCCATCAGTACTACCCCACAGTGTGTCTCTCCATCAGTACTACTCCCACAGTTCACCACTCCATCAGTACTACCCCCACTGCGTATCACTCCATCAGTACTACCCCCACAGTGTATCACTCCATCAGTAATACCCCCACAGTGTATCACTCCATCAGTACTACCCCCACAGTGTATCACTCCATCAGTACTACCCCCACAGTGTATCACTCCATCAGTACTACCCCCACAGTGTATCACTCCATCAGTACTACTCCCACAGTTCACCACTCCATCAGTACTATCCCCACAGTGTATCACTCCATCAGTACTACCCCACAGTGTATCACTCCATCAGTACTATCCCACAGTTCACCACTCCATCAGTACTACCCCACAGTTCATCACTCCATCAGTACTACCCCACAGTGTATCACTCCATCGATACAAGAATGTTGATTCCGGATCTAAAACTCTCTGGTTCAGTCAATCACTGAGACGGATACTTGAATCCAAACCATTATTTATTTGTAAGCAGTACCGCGGGACCAGCCTCGGATCCATTCACTCGAGACCCCAGCAGTCTCGCCTAAACAGAACAGAAGGAAATACAACCTACACGCTCCAAAGGAATGTTCACCCTTTTATACCCCAATAAACAAAAGGCGCCAATATACAGGGGGAGGCAACCCTACAAGCCAATCACCGATACCGACGCGAACATACCTGGGGAGGTAACTGCTTTGCCCAATCACAGATCAGTAAATATAACATCCAGGTGCAGGCCACCCTTCTGGACCAATCACATGTACCAGCGGGAAGACACTGAAATAAATTAGAAACATAAAACACACATAACCAATCATAAACATGCATTCAGCGTCTTTGCACTGAAACATATCAGAAACCTCTTTAGGAACCCAGACATAGTGGCAACAGGTGGGTCACATGGGCAGAAGCTTCCTGGAGCTTCTTCAGAGGTCCAGACTTAGTGGAGCCAGCTAGGTCACATGGGTCTCTAGCACCTTGCAAAGTGATGTCATTATCAATGAAGCACATTCTCTCACAGATACTTGCCATTTTCCAAAGTACCCAAACCCCTGCGCATTCACAACCCCACAGTGTTTCACTCCATCAGTACTACCCCACAGTGTATCACTCCGACAGTACTATCCCCACAGTGTATCACTCCATCGGAACTACCCCACAGTGTATCACTCCATCGGTACAACCCCACAGTTCATCACTCCATCGGTACTACCCCACAGTGTATCACTCCATCAGTACCACCCACAGTGTATCTCTCCATCAGTACTACTCCACAGTGTATCACTCCATCACTACAAACCCACAGTGTATCTCTCCATCAGTACTACCCCACAGTGTATCACTCCATCAGTACTACCCCACAGTGAAGCAATCCATCAGTACTACCACACAATATATTAGCACAGCAGTACTGTAGTAGCCATTTAGCTCAACTCAGTTTGTTATAACTATAACCAGTTACCTTTATATTTTAGCTGCCTGTTATTATGTTGGCGGGATTTATACGTAGTCTGAGGCGACTTTGCGGCTGGGATTCTCGCGCAGACTCGCTAGTAGTTTTAATTTAATTGGAAGAAGCATGGGGGAAGATCGTGCACGAGTTTGACTATGAGTAAGATCAAAATGTATTTATACAAGAAGAAGTTTGGATGAATATCTTAGTTTAAAAAATATATATTTTTATTAGAAGCATATACATATCATAACCAAAACACGATTTGTTTATCAGTTACATATTAATTCTTTATTTTTGTATAGATTTTTTGAAAGATAGAGCTATAGAAAGAAGGGAGGGAGAAAAAAGAAAAAAAAGAAAACAAATTACCAATAACACAATTTTGGAGATAGGTCCGTAGATTATGAAGTGTAATTATTCATCCAATCCTGGATTCAAGTTTCAGTCAAGCTTCCGTGTTGAACCAATTTACCCTTACAGAAAATCAATAAATGGAGACCATAATCTCGCAAATAAGTCTGATTTGTCAATTAAGACAAGTCTAATTTGTTCCAAGTGTAAGGTCTCAGACATCTCCATAATCCACATTTTAATTGTGGGGGTTGTTGGGTTTTTCCAAATTTTTAATATAAATTTGTTCCCAATTATTATACTATAATCAAGGAAATTTCTTTGGTTTATTGTAAGTTTGCAGCTTTGTTCTGATATTCCTAATATTATTAGTTTTGGATCAGGATCTAATTGGATATTAACAACCAGAAATAATTTTTAAAATACCCGTCCAGAAATTTTTAATTTTTGTAGTTTACAAAAGTAAGAGTTAAATTAGCTTCTAAATATTGACATTTGTCACAGATAGGAGAAATATTTGGATGAATTCTGTTTAATTTTTTTTAGAATAGTACATTAAATTTTATTAAAGAATGTCTAGCATTTAACGAGCATTGATGTATATGTTGTAGACTTTCATCCCATATATCTTTCATTATGGGTTGAGCTAATTCATTTTCCCATGCTTGTCTATATAGTTCCGTCGACGGAACCTCACTTTCTAAAAGAATATTATAAATGTGAGATATTAATTTATCTGTGATAGGATGTTTATTCAAACATTAATCAAGAATCTCGGGCTCCCTAGTTCTATATTTTTGTGTATGTGATTTAACATAATCTCTAAGTTGTAAATATTTAAAACAAATATTTGAATGTAATCCATAATTCTGTTGTAACTCCTGAAATGAAAAAAAATAAACTTTTCTGTAAAGGTGTCCAACCTTTTTAATTCCATAATGTTTCCATTGTACAAAGCCTTTACCCAAAACAGAAGGTTTAAATGAAGGATTATTTACAATGGGGAGAGGGTGATAAATTATCAAATTTTATAGTCATTTTTAATTGTTTCCAAGTTCGTATATTATCGCATTTTCACTATAAGTTTTTCCATTCAATATTGTGGGGGTTAACAAGATCGAACAATTTCAAAAGGTAAACAATCTTCCTTTTCCATCTTTAACCAATCTGGTTGTTGATCCATATCTTCCAACCAGGAGTCCATATTTTTCATATTAACTGGCCAGAAATACCTTATTGTTTTTACTACTACAATAAAGAAACTATTAATCATGAGACTGTGTTTGGAAGATTTCCCTTTCGACTGCATAGAATGTCTCGGGGAGAGCTCGTGAATGCATTTCGAATATCTCCTGAACCCGTGTCTTCAATCGTAGTGAATCGTTTGAAACGATATGAAAAACTGTCATTGTGAGTACTACCCCAGATTATGTCACTCCGTCAGTACTACTCCGCAGTGTGTCACACTATCAGTAATATTCCACAGTCTGTATCTCCATCAGTACTGCCCCACAGTGCCTCTCCATCAGTACTACCCCACAGTGGGTCACCCCATCAGTACTATTCCACAGTGTCTCTCCATCAGTACTGCCCCACAGTGTGTCACTCCATCAGCACTACCCCACTGTTTTTGTGTCTTCATCAGTGCTACCCCTCAGTGTGTCACTCCATCAGAACTACTTCACATGTTACGACTCCTTCAGTGCTACCCCACAGTGTGTCGGTCCATCAGTACCACGCTGAGGTTTGTCACTCCATCAGGACTGCCCCACAGTGTGTCACTCCATCAGTACCTGCCCACAGTGTATCATTCAACACTACTCCACTGTGTGTCGGTCCCAGTACGACCCCATAGTGCGTCACATCATCAGTACTACCCCGACGTTTGTCACTCCATCAGTACTACCCCACAGAGTGTCACTCCATCAGTACTGCCATACATTTGGTCACTTCATAAGTACTACTCCGCAGTGCATCACTCGTTCAGTACCTCCCCACAGTGTATCCATCAGCACTACTCCACTGTGTGTGGGTCCCAATACGGCTCCATAGTGTGTCACATCATCAGTATTAACCCGACGTTTGTCACTCCGTCAGGACTACTCCACAGTGTGTCACTCCATCAGTGTTAACACAAATTGTGTCACTCCATCAGTGAGTTTCCCCAGTATGTCACTCCATCTGTACTTCCCCACAGTATGTCAGTCCATCAGTAATACCCCGAAGTTTGTCACTCCATCAGTACTATCCTACAGTGTGCCATTCCATCAGCTCTGTCACACAGTGTCAGTCCATCATTACTATGTCACAGTGTCTCCCCGTCAGTCCTACCCCACAGTATGCCATTACATCAGTACTTACACACAGTGCATCACTCGATCAGTACTACCCCACAGTGTATCACAACACCTGTAATACTCCACAGTGTGACACTCCATCAGTACTACCCCACAATGTGTTAATATATCAGTGCTAGCCCACAGTGTGTCAATCCTTCCTTACCATCTCACAGTGTGTTACTCCATCAGTACTATCCCACAGTGTGTCACTCAAATCAGTACTGCCTCACAGCGCATCAATCCATCAGTACCATCCCACTGAATGCCATTACGTCAGAACTACCCCAGATTATCTCACTCCATCAGTACGACCTCGCAGTGAATCGATTCATCAGTACCACCCCACAGGTTGGCACTCCATCAGAACCAACCCACAGTGTGCCTTTCCATCAGAAATACCCCACAGTGTGTGGCCCCTTCAGGACTACTCCACAGTGTGGAATTCCATCAGTACTACTACAGTGTGTAATTCCATCAGTAATACCCCACAGTGTGTGACCACTTCAGTATTACTCTACAGTGTTAACTCCATGAGTACTACTCCACAGTGTGTCACTCCATCAGTTATACCCCACTGTATGTTACTCCATCAGAACCTCCCCACAATGTGTCACCATCAGAACTACCTGACAGGTTATCATTGCAGCAGTATTATCCCACAGTGTGTCACTCCATCACTATTACCCCAAAGTGTGTCCCTCCATCAGAATATGTCATACATCAGAACTACCCCACAGGGTGTCACCCCATCAATACTACTCCACATTGTGTTGCTCCACCAGCACTACACCAAACTACGCCCCTCCATCAGGGCAACCACAGAGCGTGGTGTCCTGGGCCTCCTCCATTGTCAGAGTTAGGCCCAGCACCTCATATTTCGCTTGGGCAGCTAACACTCCTGCGGTATGAACATTGATTTCTCTAACTTCAAGTAGCCCTTGGTCTCCATCTTTCTCCATCCTCTTCCCGTTCCCAGTTCTCCCATCAGTCTTACTGTCTCCGACTACATTCTATCTCTGTCCCGACCACTCCTGTGACATCAGTCTGAAGAAGGATCTCGCCCCGAAACATCACCCATTACTTCTCCCCAGTGATGCTGCCTGTCCCGCTGATTTACTCCAGCATGTTGTGTCTATTTACCCTACAGAGTGTCACTCCATTTGTGCTACCATACATTTTATCTATTCATCAGTACTACACGTGTACACTCCATAATATGTCAGTCCGTCAGTAATGCGCCATAGTGTGTCACTCCATCAGTATTACATCACTGTGTGTCACTCCATCAATGCACCACCTCAGTAAGTCACTCCATCAATACTACCCCACAGTGTGTAATTGCATCTGTCCTAACACACAGTGTATTACTCCATCAGTATTACCCCACCCCGTTTGTCATTTCAAATGTACTATCCCAGAGTTTCACTCCATCAGTACGTCCCCAACGTGTGTCACACCATCATAGAAACATAGACACATAGAAAATAGGTGCAGGAGGAGGCCATTCGGCCCTTCGAGCCAGCATCGCCATTCATTGTGATCATGGCTGATCAGTACTACTCCTCAGTGTCACTACATCAGTACTACCCCAAAGAGTGTCACTCCATCAGCACTACCCTAGAATGTATCATTACATGAGTATGTGTCTCTCTATCAGTGCTTCAACACAATGTGTCATTTCATCAGGACTACCCCACAGTGTGTCATTCCATAGGTACTAGCAGAACGTGTCATTATTACAGTGCTATCCCACAGCGTGTCATTACATCAGTATTAGCCGCACTCTGTTACTCCAGACAAGGCTAATTCCCGGGATGGCGGGACTGACATATGCTGAGAGAATGGAGCGGCTGGGCTTGTACACTCTGTTGTTTAGAAGGATGAGAGGATGTCTCATTGAAACATATAAGATTGTTAATGGGTTGGACACACTAGAGGCAGGAAACATGTTCCCGATGTTAGGGGAGTGCAGAACCAGGGTCCACAGTTTAAGAATAAGGTGTAAGCCATTTGGAATGGAGACGAGGAAACACTTTTTCTCACAGAGAGTGGTGAGTTTGTGGAATTCTCTGCCTCAGTGGGCGGTGGAGGCAGGTTCTGTGGATGCTTTCAAGAGAGAGCTAGATAGGGCTCTTAAAAATAGCGGAGTCAGTGTATATGGGGAGAAGGCAGGAACGGGGTACTGATTGGGGATGATCAGCGATGATCACATTGAATGGCGATGCTGGCACGAAGGGCCAAATGGCCTACTCCTGCACCTATTGTCTATAGTCTGTTGTCTATCACGACAACCACACAATGTGTCCTTCCAATAGAACTATCCCACGGTGTGTCACTCCATCAGCACTATTTCACAGTATCATTCCAGTGGTGCTGCCCCACAGTGTCACTTCCATCAGTACTACCCCACAGAATGTCAGTCCATCTGTACTACCCCACAGTGCGTCAGTCCATCAGTACTGCTCCAGTGTGTCCCTCCATCAGTACCTCCACAGTGTGCCCCTCCATCAATACCATCACAGTGTGTCCCTCCATCAGTACCACCACAATATGTCACTGCATCAGTACCACCACAGTGTGTCACTGCGTCAGTACCACCACAGTGTGTCCCTCCATCAGTACCACCACAGTGTGTCCCTCCATCAGTACCGCCACAGTGTGTCCCTCCATCAGTACCTCCACAGTGTGTCCCTCCATCAGTACCACCACAGTGTGTCCCTCCATTAGTACCACCACAATATGTCACTGCATCAGTACCACCACAGTGTGTCCCTCCATCAGTACCACCACAGTGTGTCCCTCCATCAGTACCACCACAGTGTGTCCCTCCATCAGTACCACCACAGTGTGTCCCTCCATCAGTACCACCAAAGTGTGTCCCTCCATCAGTACCACCACAGTGTGTCCCTCCATCAGTACCACCACAGTGTGTCGCTGCGTCAGTTCTGCCCAGTTTTATCCCTCCATCAGTAATATCCCACTGTGTGTCACTCCATCAGTGGACGGAGAGAGGGCAGCCCAGAGAGGGGTAATAGAGAGCGTAGGAGAGAGAGTAACAGTTCAGATAGAGTGACAGCAGTAAGAATGGAGGGAGAGAGAAAGAGAGGAGGGAGAGGTGCTGCATCATTCGCCGTTTTATTTAGGTTTAGGGCAATTCTGATGCGGCAATGTTTCTGTTATCTGAGTGTCGTGAGTCTTTGGGTCGTTCCTCATCAGAAGTGATGAAGGCAGAGAATGTTATTGTCCCATGGTATAGTCAGATCAATTCCAGGCAAGCAGGGATTGAATGGTTACCGGGGTCAGTCAGCGGGAGTGTGGGGTTGAGGTCACAGTAAGTGAAGCCGCGATCATATTGAGTGGTGAAGCAGAGTGGAGGGGGGGGGCATTTTAGTTCGAGGTGATGTGTTGAACTAATTCCTCAACCTGTGGACAAATGTCGCCCAGTCCAGTCCACCTTCAAACTGGGCACCAGAAGCCCTGAGAGGGTTCCTGAAATTTGGCATTGCCTTGCTGAGTGAAACGGATTGAAGGAAATCATACAAACAACATGAGGTGAAGAGTTGGATCTGATGGAGTTTGAAACAATATCCCCTTTGCTGGAACAATGCCGCCGCTCCCAATTTCCATCCCTCAGTATCTATCGCCACAATTCCCAGTCTTGGAGTTTCTCAAACAATTCCCTGAATAAATCACAACCTGTCTCAGCAGGGATTTCACTCGGCTGATGTCATCTGTTTGTGAATCATTTCAAAATCTCTATATTTAAACTCTGTTGAAACTTCACTGTCCCGGTGAAGACGGAAAATGGTATAAAATCTCCAGGAATGTTCTGCCCCAGCATTTCATTCCGAGACATTACCGGTAGCTCACGGGGAAACGTCGCTGGGCAGAGAAAATGAGGCATCTTTATGAATATTGGCGTGTGGAGAAAATCCTGTACGTGATCATTGTTGCCGTTGGAGTCCCTGGTAAGTGACCGGAACAATTCAAGTTTTATAACTCCGTGTGTTAACTGGTGTTGACCTGATTCTCATCATGTTACAAGTTCCCAACTGATGATCGATGAATAGGAATATGTGAAGAATATCAATCCTCTGTGAAATATTTGTGAATTAACGCTGTGATTTGTCTTATTTCCAGACAGCTGAAACTAACCGTCTTTTTCTCTCACATGCTGACGGCCGGGAGCCACTAGAATGTTGTTCTTGCCTTCAGTGGGACCTTGCCCAGAGTTGTCCCAGTGCTCGGGACAGGCAGGCAGGCAGATCTCCGGGACGGTGTGACTGGGAGAGAGGGGTTCACATTGTGAAGTTCACTGTGTCTGAATTATTGATCAGAGTAAACAGTCGCTCCTGTGGACACTGTGCCTCACTCACTGTCTCGTCTGTCTGTCACAGTCGGATTGTCCGCCTGTTGGTCAATAATTGGATCGATCTCCTGGACCAGTGGCCGCGGAGCTACCGGCGTGTTTGTGTGTGTTTTTACTGAACTGATGTCACTGTGGGATAAATCCATTAACGGAGCCACTCTGCTGCTGCCGGATTCCAAGATGTCCCTGCCTTCACTCTGGAAGTCTCCCTCCTCGTCTCCATTAGATGCCGAGTTCCCAGATCCCTGGTTAAACGCGGCCGCTCACGGTTAAGTCTGTGAAACCGGCCCCATCACAGACTGTGAGCAGCAGCAGGGTTAACTATAGAAAGGACCATTGCGCCTATTGTAGCGAGTGGCTGCTCGTTCCCTCCCCGACATTTACCCTGCCCGCCCGTCGCCTTATCTCTTCTCCCCTGAAGCAGGCAGGCAGGTCGGGCACAGTCGGAGCCGGCTATGACATTGTTAAACTTGCAGCAGCCGCGCACCGACTCCAACACTCCTGATCTTGAGCTGAAAGTCGAGCCGGTGTTCAGCCCCGGAGACCGTGTTGAGTAAATGCCCAGTGTCCATTCCCTTGTCTTTCCGCAGTGAATTTAGTGGCGATTGTGATCCTGTCCCGGCGAAAGTGCGGCCTCTCCACCTGCACCACTCGCTACCTGGTGGCCATGGCAGCGGCCGATCTACTGGTCGCCATCACCGACGTCATTTTGTTTCATCTCCGATATCATTACTTTTATTGGAGTTTCCTGTCCATCACCCCTGTGTGCCGTGTTACCTATGTACTGATGTCTGCAGCTACAGAATGTTCTGTCTGGTTCACCGTCACTTTCACCTTTGATCGCTTTGTCGCCATTTGTTGCCAGAAGCTGAAAGCTAAATATTGCAGCGGGAAAACTGCGGCTGCGGTTCTGGCAACAGCCGGCGTTCTGGTCTGTGTGAAAAACATTCCCCGCTACTTCACACGGGAACCCAGTTATATCATCGACAATGTCCCGTGGGACTGTGTCACGGTGGACAGTTATTACACTGACCCCGGGTGGGTGGCATTTGACTGGATCGACACGGTTTTAACTCCGTTCCTCCCTTTCGCTGTAATCCTGCTGCTCAACGCTCTGACAGTCCGCCACATTTTAGTGGCCAGTCGGGTCCGTAAGGGGCTGAGGGGTGAGAGCAAGGGGGAGCTCCGCAGTGACCCGGAGATGGAGAGCAGGAGGAGGTCTGTGGTTTCACTCTTCACCATCTCGGGCAGCTTCATCCTCCTGTGGCTGACCTATGTTGTAAACGTCGTCTATTATCAGATCACAGGATATTGAAATGATGGGAATGATTCTCAATGGATCCTTAGCGACGTCGGGTATTTGCTGATAAATCTCAGCTGCTGCACCAACACATTTATTTACGCGGTGACCCAGTCCATGTTCAGGGAGCAGTTGAAGAGCGCGGTGAAATATCCGCTCACCTCAGTGCTTCGGCTCATGAATAAATCAGCGCCCTGAGCGCATCCATCCCAGAGGCGGGCGCAGTCTTCCCGCTCCAGGCTCCAGCTCCTGACATTCACCGCCGGAGCCATGAGGGAGGGAGGAGCTGGCCAAAGTTGACTGGAGAGATACCCTAGCAGGGATGAGAGTGGA
>JAXLNO010001158.1:17500-82819 GCA_038087875.1 Malacoraja senta | reverse complement strand
CTCTCCCATCATGCTCTGTCACCCTCTCTCTCCCCCTCTCTATTTCCCCCTGTCTCTCCCCCCCTCTCTCTCTCCCTCTTTCCCCCTCTGTCTCTCTCCCCCTCGCTCTCCATTTCTCTACCACTCTCTCACCCCCACTCTCCTTATCACACTCTCTATCCCTCCCTCTCTCCCGCCTCTCTCTCTCTCTCCCTCTCGCTCCCACCACTCTCTCTCCCCCCTTCTCTCTCTGTCCGTCTCTCTCTCTCCCCCTCTCTCACCCCCTCCCTCTTCCTCTCTCCCTCTCTCTGCCTCCCTCTCTCTCTCCCCCTCTCTCTCTCTCCCCTCACTCTCCCCATCTCTCTCCCTCTCTCTCTCTCTCTCTCTCCTTCCCCCCTCATTATCTCTCTCTCTCTCCCTCTCTCTCCATCACAATCTCCCTCTCCCCCCTCCCTCTCTATCTCCCCCACTCCCCCTCCCTCTCTCACCTCTCTCTCCCTCTATCTCTCTCCACTCTCTCTCCCCCCCTCTCTTTCTCATCTCTCCCTCTCCCTCTTTCTCTGTCCCCTTCTCTCCCCCTTTCTCTCTCTCCCCTCTCTCTCTCTCACCTCTCTCCCTCTCTCTCTCTCTCTCCCCCTATCTCTTGCCCCCTCTCTCTTCTCTCTCTCTATCCGCCTAACTCCCTCCCCTTCTCTCTCTCCCCTATCTCTCGCTCCCCTACCTCTCACCTCTCTCTCCCCTCTCCCCTGTCTCCTTCCTCCCCTCCCTCTCTCCCATCTCTCCCTGTCACCCTCTCTCTCCCCCCTCTCACTCTCCCCCTCTCTCATCCACCTCTCTCCCCCCCCCTATATCTCCCTCTCTCTCCCCTCTCTCTCTTCCCCTCTCTAACTCCCCCCTCTCTCCCTCTCATTCTCTCTCCCTCTATCCCATCTCTCTCTCTCTCATGCTCCCTCTCTCTCGTACTTCCTCTCCCTCTTTCTCTCTCCCTCTCGTTCTCTCTGTCTCGTTCTCTCTGTCTCTCTCTCTTTCTCTCTCTTTCTTTCTCTCTCTGTCTCTCTCTCAAAGTTTGCACATGTCTGAAGCCGTGTCCACGCTAATTGATGAAAGAGGCAACTATCTATTTTTCTCACATATTCCGCCTCTCATTTCTAGTCGAAACTGTGTGAAATTTGTCAATAAAAGACCCCCCGATAAAGAGTTTGGTGTGTGTGTGTGTGTGTGTGTGTGTGTGTGTGTGTGTGTGTGTGTGTGTGTGTGTGTGTGTGTGTGTGTGTGTGTGTGTGTGTATAAAGATATATATGTAACGGTAAAACTAACCATATCCCATTTTTTTCTCTACACTCCTCCTCCCCTCCTCCTTTCTCGTTCCCCCTCTCCGCCCAGCTCGGACGGAGGACGGGCCAAAACACCGCTTTAAAAAAAAACTAGAGCTCGGATCGGAAAAAATGAAGTAAATCTAAAACGATTGAAAGAAGAGAGAGAGAATGAAACGCGAAAAGAAAAAGAGATGCAGCCCATCAGGCCCTGGGGATTTATCAGCCTTCAGTCCCATCAGTCTATCCAACACATTTCCTGCCTAATGTGGATTTCCTTCAGTTCCTCCGTCACCCCAGATCCTCTGGCCACTACTATATCAGGAAGATTGTTTGTGTCCTCCTTAGTGAAGACAGATCCAAAGTACCTGTTCAACCCATCTGCCATTTCCTTGTTCCCCATAATAAATTCACCTGTTTTGGTCTTCAAGGGTCCAACTTTGGTCTTAACTCATTTTTGCCTCATCACTTACATAAAGAAGCTTTTACTGTCCTGCTTTATATTCTTGGCTAGGTTACCTTCGTACCTCAACTTTTCTCCCCTTATTGTCTTTTTAGTTATCTTCTGTTGAGAGAGAGAGGGGGAGAGGGAGAGGGAGTGGGAGAGGGAAAAAGTGGGAGAGAGAGAGAGAGGGGGAGAGGAGAGAGGGAGAGAGTGGGGGTGAGAAAGAGAGAGAGAAGGAGAGAGAAAGGGGGAGAGAGAGAGGCAGAGACGAGAGGGAGGGAGAGAGGAGAGGGGGGAGAGGGAGAGAGTGGGGGAGAGAAAGAGAGAGAGAAGGAGAGAGAGGGGGAGATAGAGAGAGGGAGAGAAGGAGAGCGAGAGGGTGTGAGATAGAGTGGGAGAGAGAGAGGAGGCGGAGATCTTGGATCTAGAACACAAAGTCCTGGAGATCCTGATCTAGCTCCAAGTTCCAGAACAGGTCCTCTGACATCACCTGTTGCTAAGGGGAGGTGGGGGACCTCTGATTGGTCGCTGTGTACCCCCCATACAGCATCATCTGTTGCCGGGGGGAAGGGGGCTACTGATTGGCCGAAGTGGGAAGCGGACGATCCGATCCGATTGGCTGCCGCACCCCATCGTGACGTCACCTGTTGCCAGGGGGGGGGAGCCCGGAGCGGAGAGACTGCGCCCGCCCGCCCGCCTCTGGGATGGATGCGCTCAGGGCGCGGATTGATTCATGAGCCGAAGTACTGAGGTGAGCGGATATTTCACCGCGCTCTTCACCTGCTCCCTGAACTTGGACTGGGTCACCGCGTAAATAAATGTGTTGGTGCAGCAGCTGAGATTCCTCAGCAAATACCCGACGTGGTGAAAGATCCATTGAGAATCATTCATATCATTTCCAGTTCCTGTGATCTGATTGACGAATTCTACAACCAGCGTCAGCCACAGGAGGATGAAGCTGCCGGAGATTGTGAAGAGTAAAACCACAGTCCTCCTCCTGCTCTCCATCTCCGGGTCACTGCGGTTCTCCCCCTTGCTCTCACCCCTTAGCCCCTTACGGACCCGACTGGCCACTAAAATGTGCCGGACTGTCAGAGCGTTGAGCAGCAGGATTACAGCGAAAGGGAGGAGTGGAGTTAAAACCGTGTCGATCCATTCAAATGCCACCCACCCAGGGTCAGTGTCATAACTGTCCACCAGGCCACAGTCCCAAGGGACATTGTCGATGATTCTCCAGGGTTCATTTGTGAAGTAGCGGGGAAGGTTTTTCACACCGAACAGAACGCCGGCTGTTGTCAGAACCACAGCCGCAGTTTTCCCGGTGCAATATTTAGTTTTCAGCTTCTGGCAACAAATGGCGACAAAGCGATCAAAGGTGAAAGTGACGGTGAACCAGACAGAACAGTCTGTAGCTGTAAACCTCAGTACAACCATAACACGGCACACCGGGGTGAGGGTCAGGAAACTCCAATAAAAGTAATGATATCGGAGCTGAAACAAAATGACATCGGTGATGAGGGACAGTAGATCGGCCGCTGCCATGGTCACCAGGTAGCGAGTGGTACAGGTGGAGAGGCCACACTTTCCCCGGGACAGGATCACAATCGCCACTAAATTCACTGCGGAAAGACAAGGGAACGGACACTGGGCATTTACTCAACACGGTCTCCGGGGCTGAACACCGCCTCGACTTTCAGCTCAAGATCAGGAGTGTTGGAGTCGGTGCGCGGCTGCTGCAAGTTTAACAATGTCAGAGCCGGCTCCGACTGTGCCCGACCTGCCTGCCTGCTTCAGAGGAGAAGAGATAAGGTGACGGGCGGACGGGGTAAAGGGCGGGGAGGGAACGAGTAGCCACCCACTACAATAGGCGCAATGGTCCTTTCTATAGTTAACCCTGCTGCTACTCACAGTCTGTGATGGGGCCGCTTTCACAGACTTAACCGTGAGCGGCCGGCCCCGTTTAACCAGGGCTCTGGGAACTCGGCATCTGATGGGGACGAGGAGGGAGACTTCCAGAGGGAAGGCAGGGACAACTTAGAATCCGGCAGCAGCAGCAGCAGAGTGGCTCCGTTAATGGATTCATTCCACAGTGAGTTCAGTAGACAACGGGTGCAGGAGGAGGCCATTTGGCCCTTCGAGCCAGCACCGCCATTCAATGTGATCATGGCTGATCATCCCCAATCTGTACCCCGTTCCTGCCTTCTCCCCATATAGCCTGACTCCGCTATTTTTAAGAGCCCTTACTAGCTCTCTTTTGAAAGCATCCGGAGAACTTGCCTCCACCGCCCTCTGAGACAGATAATTCCACACTCACCACTCATCACTCTCAAGCTTCCACTGAGGTTATCCCAATGGCTTCTTGATGCAAACTACTTCATCTATTGCATTATCCCCAAACGCTGCCCTTCCAGAACCAGGTTAACATTCAGCACAGATAAGGGAAATTACTCAGAAAGGACTTTACACAAGAGTAGACAAAAGTGCTGGAGAAGCTCAGCGGGTGAGGCAGCATCTATGGAACGAAGGAAACAGGTAACGTTTCGGCCGAAACCCTTCTTCAGACTGGAAATAGTTACCTATTTCCTTCGCTCCATAGATGCTGCCTCACCCGCTGAGTTTCTCCAGCACTTTTGTCTACCTTCGATTTTCCAGCATCTGCAGTTCCTTCTTAAACACAAGAGTGCAGCTCGTAGGAGCAGAATTAGGCCATTCGGCCCATCATGTCTACTCCGCCATTCAATCATGGCCGATCTATCTTTCCCTCTCAACCCCATTCTCTTGCCTTCTCCCCGTAACCCCCCGACACCCGCACTAATCAAGAATCTATCACTCTCCGCCTTAAAACTATCCATTGACTTGGCCTCCACCCCCGTCTGCGGCAATTAATTCCACAGATTCATCACCCTCTGTCTAAAGAAATTCGTCCTCATCTCCTTTCTAAAGGTAAAGGTAAAGCTGGGGGAAGAACGCACTACAATGGCCGCCATATCCAATCATCCCTGATATTCCTCTTTCTCTCCCTCCCCACACAAGGTGCCCTTCACACTTCCCTCCTGAAGCAGAGGCCAATTGTTGCAAATGAGAGTCCACCCCTTCTGGTCCAGACGGTCGACGCAGAAAGCGGAGTAACTCAGGGGGACAGGCAGCATCTCTGGAGAGAAGGAATGAGACTGAAGAAGGGTCTTGATCCGAAACGTCCCCCATTCCTTCTCTCCAGAGATGCTGCCCGTCCCGCTGAGTTACTCCAGCACTTTGTGTCTATCTTCGATTTAAACCAGCATCTGCAGTTCTTTCCCACACACGAAATCCAGACGGTGCCAGGAATGCAACCTATTATCCCCATGTATGGACGGTGTGGGATATATGTACCAAAGCACAGAGACGGGGGGGGGGAGTTAGTCGGGTTAGTTTAGACATACAGCGGCTAATCTCAGCAGGCTCAAGATGGTTCAGGTGAAGTAACAACACACACACACACGCCGGTAGTTCCGCGGCCACTGGTCCAGGATATCGATCCAATTATTGACCAACAGGCTGTGGGTGGAATCCGACTGTGACAGACAGACTCCACAGTGAGACACAGTGTCGACAGGAGCGGGTGTTCACTCTGATCAATAACTCAGACACAGTGAACTTCACAATGTGAACCCCTCTCTCCCAGTCACACCGTCCCGGAGAGCTGCCTGCCTGCCTGCCTGTCCCGAGCACTGGGACAACTCTGGGCAAGGTCCCACTGAAGGCAAGAACAACATTCTAGTGGCTCCCGGCCGTCAGCAGTGAGAGAAAAAGAGGGTTAGTTTCAGCTGTCTGGAAATAACAAAAATCACAGCTTTAATTCACTAATATTTCACTGCGAGGATTGATATTCTTCACATATTCTTGTACAACGATCATCAGTTGGGAACTTGTAACATGATGAGAATCAGGTCAACACCAGTTAACACACGGAGTTATAAAACTTGAATTGTTCTGCTCACTTACCAGGGACTCCAACGGCAGCAATGATCGCGTACAGGATTTTCTCCACGGCGTAATATTCCCAAAGCTTTTCCCCCATTGTCTCTGCCCAGCGACGTGTCCCCGTGAGCTACCGGTAATGTCTCGGAATGAAATGCTGAGGCAGAAGATTCCTGGAGATTTTATACCATTTTCCGTCTCCACCGGGACAGTGAAGTTTCAACAGAGTTTAAAAATAGAGATTTTGAAATGATTCACAAATAGATGACATCAGCCGAGTGAAATCCCTGCTGAGCCAGACAGGTTGCGATTTAATCAGGGAATTGATTGAGAAACTCCAAAGACTGGAAATTGTGGCGATAGATACTGAGGGATGGAAATTGGGAGAGGCGGCATTGTTCCAGCAAAGGGGATATTGTTTCGAACTCCATCAGATCCGACTCTCCACCTCATGTTGTTTGTCTGATTTCCTTCAATCCGTTTCACTCAGCAACGCAATGCCAAATTCCAGGGACCCTCTCAGGGCTTCTGGTGCCCAATTTGAAGGTGGACTGGACTGGGCGACCCCTCCCTCCACTCTGCTTCACCACTCAATATGATCGCGGCTTGACTGACTGACTGTGACCTCAACCCCACACTCCCGGCGACCCCGGTAACCATTCACTCCATGTTTGCCTGGAGTGGATCTGACTTTGCTCTGCTACAATAACATTCTCTGCCTTCACCACCTTCTGTGGATGAACGACCCAGAGACTCACAAAGACACCCAGAGAACAGAAACATTGCCGCCTCAGATTTGTCCTAAACCTACATAAAACGGTGAATGATGCAGGACCTCTCTCTCCTGCCTTTCTATCTCCCTCCATCCTTACTGCTGTCCTCTCTCTGAACTGTCACTCTCTCGCCTACTCTCTCTATTCACCCTCTCTGCGCCGGCATATCTCTGTCAACCTTTTTTCCTTACCCCTCCCTCCCCTCTCACTCTCACTGTATCTCTCCCTCAGTTTCTCTGTATCTCTCTGACCCTTCCCTCTCTCCATTTTACCAACCCACTCGCTCTGAACTCTTCTCTCTCTCCATCTTCCCACACTACATGTAATATTCACTCTCCTTCCACCTCTTCCACTTTCGTCTTCTCCGCTATCGCTCCCTTTCATCTTTCTTTTCCGTATCTGTCTCTCCATTTCCCCAACTCTCCTCCTGCTCGCCCTTACCTCTCTCTCCAACGCCTTTCAATCTATCAATCAATCAATCAATCAATCAGTCAATCAATCAATAAATCAATCAATCAATCAATCAATCAATCAATCAATCAACCTTTATTGTCATCTTGCAAAGCAACTGTTGTACAGTGCAAAATGAGAAGACGTTTCCCAGGGAATACCGGAGCATCGCACATAAAACTGAAACATTTCACACATAAATAAAAACAATAAAAACAATCCAGTCCCTGATAAAAACAATACGAATAGTTAAAAGGTGCAGGTAAAAACAGCAACATTAAAATACAAGTAAAAACATATATTGTCCAGGGCAGCTGATTTAAGTGGCAAGTGCCAGAGTTGTTATTAAATGGTCAGTGCAAAAAAGCAGCAGAATCAGGCGGAGTGACTGGTTCGCAGCTGCACAGCCTGTGCAAGGAAGCTGTTTAGCAGTCTAGTTGTCCGGGCTTTGATGCTACGGTATCTCTTGCCTGATGGCGGGAGATCCAGATGTGTGTGGAGGGGGTGCAGTGTGTCCTTTGCTATGCTCAGTGCTTTTATCAGGCAGCGGCTCTGGAACAGTTCTTGTACCGAGGGTAGGGAGACGCCAATGATCCTCTCGGCTCCCCTCACTACACTCTGCAGAGCCTTCCTGTCTGAGCAGTTGCAGTTGGAGTACCACGTGTTAATGCAGTACGTGAGTACAGACTCCACCGTGCTCCTGTAAAAAGTCCTGAGTATGTTGGAGGGGACTGAGGCCCGTTTGAGTTTCCTCAGGTAGTGCAGTCGCTGATGGGCCCGTTTGACAATCCCAGTGTTGTTCCTGGACCGGGTGAGACTGTCTGTGATTTGCACTCCGAGGAACTTTATGCTCTCCACTCTCTCCACTGTGGCGCCACTGATGTTAAGGGGTGCATGCTTTGGCTGCGCCCTCCTGAAGTCGACAACCATCTCCTTTGTTTTGTAGACAATTAATTCTAGATTATTTTTGTCGCACCAGTCCACTAGTTGTTTTACTTCCTCCCTGTACATTGATTCATCATCTCCGCTGATGAGTCCCACCACTGTTGTGTCATCCGCGAATTTTATGATCTTATTGTCCCTGAATCTGGCAGCACAGTCATGTGTGAGCAATGTGAACAACAGCGGGCTGAGCACACAGCCTTGAGGGGAGCCGGTGCTCAGCGTGATCGAGCCTGAAGTGTTCTTACCCACACGGACTGACTGCGGTCTCTCTGTCAGAAAGTCCAAGATCCAGTGACACAGGGTGGTGTTGAGGCCCAGCAGGGTTAGTTTCTCCACAAGTCTCTGTGGGATGATGGTGTTGAACGCAGAGCTGAAGTCAATGTACAGGATTCTGGCGTATGTGTTACTTTTTTCCAGATGCGTGAGCACTGTGTGCAGCGCGGTAGGGATGGCGTCCTCTGTAGAACGGTTGGGGCGATAGGCAAACTGGAGGGAGTCTAACGATGAGGGGAGGCTGGCAGTAATGTGGGGTTTCACCAGGCGTTCAAAACACTTCATTATTATTGGGGTCAGGGCGACAGGGCGGTAGTCATTTAGGCAGGCCACAACTGGTTTCTTCGCTATTGGGATTATTGTACTCGTTATGAGGCATGTGGGGACAATGGCTTGACTGAGCGAGATGTTATACCCCTCTCTTTCCTCTCTCTCTCCCTCTCTCTCTCGACATCTCGCCCCCTCACTTTCTCATTCCCCCTCTCTCCACCTCTCTCTCCCCTTCTCTACCTGCCCCCTCTCTCTCCCCCCTCACTTTCTCACTCCCGCTCTCCCAACCTCTCTCTCCCCTTCTCTATCTGCCCCCTTTCTCTCTCCCCCTCACTTTCTCACTCCCGCTCTCCCCACCTCTCTCTCCCCTTCTCTATCTTCCCCCTCTCTCTACCCCCCTCACTTTCTCACTCCCGCTCTCCCCACCTCTCTCTCCCCTTCTCTATCTGCCCCCCTCACTTTCTCACCCCCTCTCCCCACCTCTCTCTCCCCTTCTCTATCTGCCCCCTCTCCCTCACCCCCTCACTTTCTCACTCCCACTCTCTCCACCTCTCTCTCCCCTTCACTATCTGCCCCCTCGCCCTCTCCCCCTCTTTCTCCATCGCTCTCCCCCTCTCTCTCAAGCACTCTCCCTCTCTCCCCCTCACTCTCTCTCCGCTCTCTTTCTATATCTCTGTCTGTCACTCTCGCTCCATCTCCCTCTGTCTTTTGTTCTCTCTCTCGTTCTCCCTCTCTCTGGATCACTTTCTCTCTCGTTCTCTCGCATTCTCTCTCTCGCTCGCTCTGTCTCGTTCTCTCATTCTCCCTCTCTCTCTGTCTCTCTCATTCTGTCTCTCTCTGCGTCTGTTTCTCTCTGTCCCCCCTCTCTCTCTCTCTCTCTATCTTTTTCCCTCTCTATCTATCTATCTATCTATCTCGTTTTCTCTCTCTCCTGCCTCAATCCCTCCCACTCCCTCTCCCCCCTCTCGATCTCCCCCACTCCCCATACCTCTCTCACCTCTCCCTCTCTCTCTCCACTCTCTCTCCCTCTTTCTCTCTCACCCACTCTCTCCCCTCTCTCTCTCCTCCTCTCTCTGTCCCCCTCTCTCTGTCCCTCTCTCACCCCCTCTCTCTCCCCCTCTCTCAGCAGGGAGCAGGGAGGTTCTACTGCAGTTGTACAGGGTCTTGGTGAGACGACACCTGGAGTATTGCGTACAGTTTTGGTCACCTAATCTGAGGAAGGACATTCTTGCCATAGAGGGAGTACAGAGAAGGTTCACTAGACTGATTCCTGGGATGGCAGGATCTTCATATGAAGAAAGACTGGATAGACTTGGCTTGTACTCGCCAGAATTTGGAAGATTGAGGGGGGATCTTATCGGAAATTACACAATTATTAAGGGGTTGGACAGGCTAGATGCAGGAAGATTGTTCCCGATGTTGGGAAAGTCCAGAAGAAGGGGTCATAGTTTAAGGATAAGGGGGAAGTCTTTTAGGACCGAGATGAGAAAATCATTTTTCACACAGAGTGGCGAATCTCTGGAACGCTCTGCCACAGAAGTTGTTAATAATTCATTGGCTATATTTAAGAGGGAGTTAGATGTGGCCCTTGTGGCTAAAGGGATCAGGGGGTATGGGGAGAAGGCAGGTACACGATTCTGAGTTGGATGATCAGCCATGATCATATTGAATGGCGGTGCAGCCTCGAAGGGCCGAATGGCCTATTCCTGCAACTATTTTCTATGTTTCTATGTTTCTCTCTCTCCCCTCTCTCTCTCCCCCTCTCTCACCTCTCTCCCTCTCTCTCTCTCTCCCTCTCTCTCGCCACTCTCTCTTCTCTCTCTCTATCCCCCTCTCTCTCTCCCCTTCTCTCTCCCCTCTCTCTCTCTCCCCTACCTCTCTCCTCTCTCTCTCCTCTCTTCCCTCTCTACTTCCCCTTCTCTCTCTCTCCCATCTCTCCCTGTCACCCTCTCTCTCCCCCTCGCTCTCTCCCCCTTCTCTCTCCCCCACTCTCTCCCCCTCTCTCTCCCCTCTATATCTCTCTCTCCCCCCCTCTCTCCCATCATGCTCTGTCACCCTCTCTCTCCCCCTCGCTCTCTCTGCCCCTCTCTATTTCCCCCTGTCTCACCCCCTCTCTCTCTCCCTCTCGCCCCCTCTGTCTCTCTCTCCCCCTCGCTCTCCATCTCTCTCCCCCTCTCTCTCCCCATTCTCATTATCACTCTCTCTCCCTCCCTCTCTCCCGCCTCTCGCTCTCTCCCCTCTCGCTCCCCCCTCTCTCTCTCACCCATTCTCTCTCTGTCCGTCTCTCTCTCTCTCTCCCTCTCTTCCTCTCTCCCTCTCTCTCCCTCCCCCCTCTCCCTCTCTCCCCCTCTCTCTCCACCTCACTCTCCCCCTCTCTCTCCCTCTCTCTCCCACTCTCTCTCCCTCTCCCCCTCATTATCTCTCTCTCTCTCTCTCTCCATCACAATCTCCCTCTCTCCCTCCCCCCCTCCCCCTCTCTCTCCCCCACCCCCTCCCTCTCTCACCTCTCTCTCCCTCTATCTCTCTCCACTCTTTCTCCCCCCTTTTCTCCCCCTCTCTTTCTCATCTCTCCCTCCCCCCTCTCTCTCCCCTTCTCTCTCTCCCCTCTCTCCCCTCTCTTGCTCTCCACTCTCTCTACCCCCTCACTCTCTCTCCTCTCTCTCTCCTTCCCCCCTCTCTCTCTAACCCTCCCTCTCTTCCGTCACTCTCGCTCTCTATCTCCCTCACTCTCCCTGACTCTCTCTCTCCTCGACTCTCTCTGTCCCCTTCTCTCTCTCCCTCTCTCACTCTCCCACTCTCTCACCCCCTCTCTCCTCCCCTCTCTCCCCCTCTATCTCCCTCTCTCTCCCCTCTCTCTCTCCCCCTCTCTAACTCCCCCCTCTCTCCCTCTCATTCTCTTCTCTCTCCCTCTATCCCATCTCTGTCTCTCCCATTCTCCCTCTCTCTCGTACTCCCTCTCTATCTTTCTCTCTCCCTCTCGTTCTCTCTGTCTCGTTCTCTCGTTCTCTCTGTCTCTCTCTCTTTCTCTCTCTCTCTTTCTTTCTTTCTCTCTCTGTCTCTCGCTCAAAGTTTGCACGTCTGAAGCCTTGTCCACGCTAATTGATGAAAGAGGCAACTATCTATTTTTCTCACATATTACCGCCTCTCATTTCTAGTCGAAACTGTGTGAAATTTGTCAATAAAAGACCCCCGATACAGAATTTGGTGTGTGTGTGTGTGTGTGTGTGTGTGTGTGTGTGTGTGTGTGTGTCTGTGTGTGTGTGTGTGTGTGTGTGTGTGTGTGTGTGTGTGTGTGTGTGTGTGTGTGTGTGTGTGTGTGTGTGTGTGTGTGTGTGTGTGTGTGTAAATATATATTTTTAACGGTCAACTAACCATGTCCCATTTTTTTCTCTCCACTCCTCCTCCCCTCCTCCTTTCTCGTTCCCCCTCTCCGCCCAGCTCGGACGGAGGACGGGCCAAAACACCGCTGTAAAAAAAACAAGAGCTCGGAGCGGAAAAAATATATTGAATCTAAAACGATTGAAAGAAGAGAGAGAGAACGAAACGCGAAAAGAAAAAAGAGATGCAGACCATCAGGCCCTGGGGATTTATGAGCATTCAGTCCCAGCAGTCTACCCAACACCATTTCCTGCCTAATGTTGATTTCCTTCAGTTCCTCCGTCACCCCAGATCCTCTGGCCACTGCTATATCAGGAAGATTGTTTGTGTCCTCCTTAGTGAAGACAGATCCAAAGTAACTGTTCAACTCATCTGTCATTTCCTTGTTCCCCATAAAAAATTCACCTGTTTCGGTCTTCAAGGGTCCAACTTTGGTCTTAACTATTTTTTTCCTCTTCACATACGTAAAGAAACTTTTACTATCCTGCCTTATATTCTTGGCTAGCTTACCTTCGTACCTCATCTTTTCTCCCCATATTGTCTTTTTGGTTATGTTCTGTTGTTCTTTAAACATTACCCAATCCTCTTGCTTTCCGCTCATCTTTGCTACGTTGTACTTCTTCTCTTTTATTTGTATACTGTCCCTGGCGTCCCTTTTCAGCCACGGTCGCCCCTTTACTCCCCTTGGAATCTTTCTTCCTCTTTGGAATGAACTGATCCTGCACCTTCTGTATTATTCCCAGAAATACCTGCCCTTGTTGTTCCACTCTCATCCCTGCTAGGGTATCTCTCCAGTCAACTTTGGCCAGCTCCTCCCTCCCTCATGGCTCCGGCGGTGAATGTCAGGAGCTGGAGCCTGGAGCGGGAAGACTGCGCCCGCCTCTGGGATGGATGCGCTCAGGGCGCTGATTTATTCATGAGCCGAAGCACTGAGGTGAGCGGATATTTCACCGCGCTCTTCAACTGCTCCCTGAACTTGGACTGGGTCACCGCGTAAATAAATGTGTTGGTGCAGCAGCTGAGATTTATCAGCAAATACCCGACGTCGCTAAATATCCATTGAGAATCATTCCCATCATTTCAATATCCTGTGATCTGATAATAGACGACGTTTACAACATAGGTCAGCCACAGGAGGATGAAGCTGCCCGAGATGGTGAAGAGTGAAACCACAGACCTCCTCCTGCTCTCCATCTCCGGGTCACTGCGGAGCTCCCCCTTGCTCTCACCCCTCAGCCCCTTACGGACCCGACTGGCCACTAAAATGTGGCGGACTGTCAGAGCGTTGAGCAGCAGGATTACAGCGAAAGGGAGGAACGGAGTTAAAACCGTGTCGATCCAGTCAAATGCCACCCACCCGGGGTCAGTGTAATAACTGTCCACCGTGACACAGTCCCACGGGACATTGTCGATGATATAACTGGGTTCCCGTGTGAAGTAGCGGGGAATGTTTTTCACACAGACCAGAACGCCGGCTGTTGCCAGAACCGCAGCCGCAGTTTTCCCGCTGCAATATTTAGCTTTCAGCTTCTGGCAACAAATGGCGACAAAGCGATCAAAGGTGAAAGTGACGGTGAACCAGACAGAACATTCTGTAGCTGCAGACATCAGTACATAGGTAACACGGCACACAGGGGTGATGGACAGGAAACTCCAATAAAAGTAATGATATCGGAGATGAAACAAAATGACGTCGGTGATGGCGACCAGTAGATCGCTGCCATGGCCACCAGGTAGCGAGTGGTGCAGGTGGAGAGGCCGCACTTTCCCCGGGACAGGATCACAATCGCCACTAAATTCACTGCGGAAAGACAAGGGAATGGACACTGGGCATTTACTCAACACGGTCTCCGGGGCTGAACACCGGCTCGACTTTCAGCTCAAGATCAGAAGTGTTGCAGTCGGTGCGCGGCTGCTGCAAGTTTAACAATGTCATAGCCGGCTCCGACTGTGCCCGACCTGCCTGCCTGCTTCAGGGGAGAAGAGATAAGGCGACGGGCGGGCAGGGTAAATGTCGGGGAGGGAACGAGCAGCCACTCGCTACAATAGGCGCAATGGTCCTTTCTATAGTTAACCCTGCTGCTGCTCACAGTCTGTGATGGGGCCGGTTTCACAGACTTAACCGTGAGCGGCCGCGTTTAACCAGGGATCTGGGAACTCGGCATCTAATGGAGACGAGGAGGGAGACTTCCAGAGGGAAGGCAGGGACATCTTGGAATCCGGCAACAACAGAGTGGCTCCGTTAATGGATTTATCCCACAGTGACATCAGTTCAGTAAAAACACACACAAACACGCCGGTAGCTCCGCGGCCACTGGTCCAGGAGATCGATCCAATTATTGACCAACAGGCGGACAATCCGACTGTGACAGACAGACGAGACAGTGAGTGAGGCACAGTGTCCACAGGAGCGACTGTTTACTCTGATCAATAATTCAGACACAGTGAACTTCACAATGTGAACCCCTCTCTCCCAGTCACACCGTCCCGGAGATCTGCCTGCCTGCCTGCCTGTCCCGAGCACTGGGACAACTCTGGGCAAGGTCCCACTGAAGGCAAGAAGAACATTCTAGTGGCTCCCGGCCGGCAGCATGTGAGAGAAAAAGACGGTTAGTTTCAGCTGTCTGGAAATAAGACAAATCACAGCGTTAATTCACAAATATTTCACAGAGGATTGATATTCTTCACATATTCCTATTCATCGATCATCAGTTGGGAACTTGTAACATGATGAGAATCAGGTCAACACCAGTTAACACACGGAGTTATAAAACTTGAATTGTTCCGGTCACTTACCAGGGACTCCAACGGCAACAATGATCACGTACAGGATTTTCTCCACACGCCAATATTCATAAAGATGCCTCATTTTCTCTGCCCAGCGACGTTTCCCCGTGAGCTACCGGTAATGTCTCTGAATGAAATGCTGGGGCAGAACATTCCTGGAGATTTTATACCATTTTCCGTCTTCACCGGGACAGTGAAGTTTCAACAGAGTTTAAATATAGAGATTTTGAAATGATTCACAAACAGATGACATCAGCCGAGTGAAATCCCTGCTGAGACAGGTTGTGATTTATTCAGGGAATTGATTGAGAAACTCCAAGACTGGGAATTGTGGCGATAGATACTGAGGGATGGAAATTGGGAGCGGCGGCATTGTTCCAGCAAAGGGGATATTGTTTCAAACTCCATCAGATCCAACTCTTCACCTCATGTTGTTTGTATGATTTCCTTCAATCCGTTTCACTCAGCAAGGCAATGCCAAATTTCAGGAACCCTCTCAGGGCTTCTGGTGCCCAGTTTGAAGGTGGACTGGACTGGGCGACATTTGTCCACAGGTTGAGGAATTAGTTCAACACATCACCTCGAACTAAAATGCCCCCCCCTCCACTCTGCTTCACCACTCAATATGATCGCGGCTTCACTTACTGTGACCTCAACCCCACACTCCCGCTGACTGACCCCGGTAACCATTCAATCCCTGCTTGCCTGGAATTGATCTGACTATACCATGGGACAATAACATTCTCTGCCTTCATCACTTCTGATGAGGAACGACCCAAAGACTCACGACACTCAGATAACAGAAACATTGCCGCATCAGAATTGCCCTAAACCTAAATAAAACGGCGAATGATGCAGCACCTCTCCCTCCTCTCTTTCTCTCTCCCTCCATTCTTACTGCTGTCACTCTATCTGAACTGTTACTCTCTCTCCTACGCTCTCTATTACCCCTCTCTGGGCTGCCCTCTCTCCGTCCACTGATGGAGTGACACACAGTGGGATATTACTGATGGAGGGATAAAACTGGGCAGAACTGACGCAGCGACACACTGTGGTGGTACTGATGGAGGGACACACTGTGGTGGTACTGATGGAGGGACACACTTTGGTGGTACTGATGGAGGGACACACTGTGGTGGTACTGATGGAGGGACACACTGTGGTGGTACTGATGGAGGGACACACTGTGGTGGTACTGATGGAGGGACACACTGTGGTGGTACTGATGCAGTGACATATTGTGGTGGTACTAATGGAGGGACACACTGTGGTGGTACTGATGGAGGGACACACTGTGGAGGTACTGATGGAGGGACACACTGTGGCGGTACTGATGGAGGGACACACTGTGGTGGTACTGATGGAGGGACACACTGTGGTGGTACTGACGCAGTGACACACTGTGGTGGTACTGATGCAGTGACATATTGTGGTGGTACTGATGGAGGGACACACTGTGGTGGTATTGATGGAGGGGCACACTGTGGAGGTACTGATGGAGGGACACACTGGAGCAGTACTGATGGACTGACGCACTGTGGGGTAGTACAGATGGACTGACATTCTGTGGGGTAGTACTGATGGAAGTGACACTGTGGGGCAGCACCACTGGAATGATACTGTGAAATAGTGCTGATGGAGTGACACACCGTGGGATAGTTCTATTGGAAGGACACATTGTGTGGTTGTCGTGATAGACAACAGACTATAGACAATAGGTGCAGGAGTAGGCCATTTGGCCCTTCGTGCCAGCATCGCCATTCAATGTGATCATGGCTGATCATCCCCAATCAGTACCCCGTTCCTGCCTTCTCCCCATATACACCGACTCCGCTATTTTTAAGAGCCCTATCTAGCTCTCTCTTGAAAGCATCCACAGAACCTGCCTCCACCGCCCACTGAGGCAGAGAATTCCACAAACTCACCACTCTCTGTGAGAAAAAGTGTTTCCTCGTCTCCATTCCAAATGGCTTACACCTTATTCTTAAACTGTGGACCCTGGTTCTGCACTCCCCTAACATCGGGAACATGTTTCCTGCCTCTAGTGTGTCCAACCCATTAACAATCTTATATGTTTCAATGAGACATCCTCTCATCCTTCTAAACAACAGAGTGTACAAGCCCAGCCGCTCCATTCTCTCAGCATATGTCAGTCCCGCCATCCCAGGAATTAGCCTTGTCTGGAGTAACAGAGTGCGGCTAATACTGATGTAATGACACGCTGTGGGATAGCACTGTAATAATGACACGTTCTGCTAGTACCTATGGAATGACACACTGTGGGGTAGTCCTGATGAAATGACACATTGTGTTGAAGCACTGATAGAGAGACACATACTCATGTAATGATACATTCTAGGGTAGTGCTGATGGAGTGACACTCTTTGGGGTAGTACTGATGTAGTGACACTGAGGAGTAGTACTGATCACCCATGATCACAATGAATGGCGATGCTGGCTCGAAGGGCCGAATGGCCTCCTCCTGCACCTATTTTCTATGTGTCTATGTTTCTATGATGGTGTGACACACGTTGGGGACGTACTGATGGAGTGAAACTCTGGGATAGTACATTTGAAATGACAAACGGGGTGGGGTAATACTGATGGAGTAATACACTGTGTGTTAGGACAGATGCAATTACACACTGTGGGGTAGTATTGATGGAGTGACTTACTGAGGTGGTGCATTGATGGAGTGACACACAGTGATGTAATACTGATGGAGTGACACACTATGGCGCATTACTGACGGACTGACATATTATGGAGTGTACACGTGTAGTACTGATGAATAGATAAAATGTATGGTAGCACAAATGGAGTGACACTCTGTAGGGTAAATATACACAACATGCTGGAGTAAATCAGCGGGACAGGCAGCATCACTGGGGAGAAGGAATGGGTGATGTTTCGGGGCGAGATCCTTCTTCAGACTGATGTCACAGGAGTGGTCGGGACAGAGATAGAATGTAGTCGGAGACAGTAAGACTGATGGGAGAACTGGGAACGGGAAGAGGATGGAGAAAGATGGAGACCAAGGGCTACTTGAAGTTAGAGAAATCAATGTTCATACCGCAGGAGTGTTAGCTGCCCAAGCGAAATATGAGGTGCTGGGCCTAACTCTGACAATGGAGGAGGCCCAGGACACCACGCTCTGTGGTTGCCCTGATGGAGGGGCGTAGTTTGGTGTAGTGCTGGTGGAGCAACACAATGTGGAGTAGTATTGATGGGGTGACACCCTGTGGGGTAGTTCTGATGTATGACATATTCTGATGGAGGGACACACTTTGGGGTAATAGTGATGGAGTGACACACTGTGGGATAATACTGCTGCAATGATAACCTGTCAGGTAGTTCTGATGGTGACACATTGTGGGGAGGTTCTGATGGAGTAACATACAGTGGGGTATAACTGATGGAGTGACACACTGTGGAGTAGTACTCATGGAGTTAACACTGTAGAGTAATACTGAAGTGGTCACACACTGTGGGGTATTACTGATGGAATTACACACTGTAGTAGTACTGATGGAATTCCACACTGTGGAGTAGTCCTGAAGGGGCCACACACTGTGGGGTATTTCTGATGGAAAGGCACACTGTGGGTTGGTTCTGATGGAGTGCCAACCTGTGGGGTGGTACTGATGAATCGATTCACTGCGAGGTCGTACTGATGGAGTGAGATAATCTGGGGTAGTTCTGACGTAATGGCATTCAGTGGGATGGTACTGATGGATTGATGCGCTGTGAGGCAGTACTGATTTGAGTGACACACTGTGGGATAGTACTGATGGAGTAACACACTGTGAGATGGTAAGGAAGGATTGACACACTGTGGGCTAGCACTGATATACTAACACATTGTGGGGTAGTACTGATGGAGTGTCACACTGTGGAGTATTACAGGTGTTGTGATACACTGTGGGGTAGTACTGATCGAGTGATGCACTGTGTGTAAGTACTGATGTAATGGCATACTGTGGGGTAGGACTGACGGGGAGACACTGTGACATAGTAATGATGGACTGACACTGTGTGACAGAGCTGATGGAATGGCACACTGTAGGATAGTACTGATGGAGTGACAAACTTCGGGGTATTACTGATGGACTGACATACTGTGGGGAAGTACAGATGGAGTGACATACTGGGGAAACTCACTGATGGAGTGACACAATTTGTGTTAACACTGATGGAGTGACACACTGTGGAGTAGTCCTGACGGAGTGACAAACGTCGGGTTAATACTGATGATGTGACACACTATGGAGCCGTATTGGGACCCACACACAGTGGAGTAGTGCTGATGGATACACTGTGGGGAGGTACTGAACGAGTGATGCACTGCGGAGTAGTACTTATGAAGTGACCAAATGTATGGCAGTACTGATGGAGTGACACTCTGTGGGGTAGTACTGATGGAGTGACAAACGTCGGGGTAGTACTGATGATGTGACGCACTATGGGGTCGTACTGGGACCGACACACAGTGGAGTAGTGTTGAATGATACACTGTGGGCAGGTACTGATGGAGTGACACACTGTGGGGCAGTCCTGATGGAGTGACAAACCTCAGCGTGGTACTGATGGACCGACACACTGTGGGGTAGCACTGAAGGAGTCGTAACATGTGAAGTAGTTCTGATGGAGTGACACACTGAGGGGTAGCACTGATGAAGACACAAAAACAGTGGGGTAGTGCTGATGGAGTGACACACTGTGGGGCAGTACTGATGGAGAGACACTGTGGAATAGTACTGATGGGGTGACCCACTGTGGGGTAGTACTGATGGAGAGACACTGTGGGGCAGTACTGATGGAGATACAGACTGTGGAATATTACTGATAGTGTGACACACTGCGGAGTAATACTGACGGAGTGACATAATCTGGGGTAGTACTCACAATGACAGTTTTTCATATCGTTTCAAGGATTCACTACGATTGAAGACACGGGTTCAGGAGATATTCGAAACGCATTCACGAGCTCTCCCCGAGACATTCTATGCAGTCGAAAGGGAAATCTTCCAAACACAGTCTCATGATTAATAGTTTCTTTATTGTAGTAGTAAAAACAATAAGGTATTTCTGGCCAGTTAATATGAAAAATATGAACTCCTGGTTGGAAGATATGGATCAACAACCAGATTGGTTAAAGATGGAAAAGGAAGATTGTTTACCTTTTGAAATTGTTCGATCTTGTTAACCCCCACAATATTGAATGGAAAAACTTATAGTGAAAATGCTATAATATACGAACTTGGAAACAATTAAAAATGACTATAAAATTTGATAATTTATCACCCTCTCCCCATTGTAAATAATCCTTCATTTAAACCTTCTGTTTTGGGTAAAGACTTTGTACAATGGAAAAATTATGGAATTAAAAAGGTTGGACACCTTTACAGAAAAGTTTATTTTTTTTCATTTCAGGAGTTACAACAGAATTATGGATTACATTCAAATATTTGTTTTAAATATTTACAACTTAGAGATTATGTTAAATCACATACACAAAAATATAGAACTAGGGAGCCCGAGATTCTTGATTAATGTTTGAATAAACATCCTAACACAGATAAATTAATATCTCACATTTATAATATTCTTTTAGAAAGTGAGGTTCCGTCGACGGAACTATATAGACAAGCATGGGAAAATGAATTAGCTCAACCCATAATGAAAGATATATGGGATGAAAGTCTACAACATATACATCAATGCTCGTTAAATGCTAGACATTCTTTAATAAAATTTAATGTACTATTCTAAAAAAAATTAAACAGAATTCATCCAAATATTTCTCCTATCTGTGACAAATGTCAATATTTAGAAGCTAATTTAACTCATACTTTTGTAAACTACAAAAATTAAAAATTTCTGGACGGGTATTTTAAAAATTATTTCTGGTTGTTAATATCCAATTAGATCCTGATCCAAAACTAATAATATTAGGAATATCAGAACAAAGCTGCAAACTTACAATAAACCAAAGAAATTTCCTTGATTATAGTATAATAATTGGGAACAAATTTATATTAAAAATTTGGAAAAACCCAACAACCCCCACAATTAAAATGTGGATTATGGAGATGTCTGAGACCTTACACTTGGAACAAATTAGACTTGTCTTAATTGACAAATCAGACTTATTTGCGAGATTATGGTCTCCATTTATTGATTTTCTGTAAGGGTAAATTGGTTCAACACGGAAGCTTGACTGAAACTTGAATCCAGGATTGGATGAATAATTACACTTCATAATCTACGGACCTATCTCCAAAATTGTGTTATTGGTAATTTGTTTTCTTTTTTTTCTTTTTTCTCCCTCCCTTCTTTCTATAGCTCTATCTTTCAAAAAATCTATACAAAAATAAAGAATTAATATGTAACTGATAAACAAATCGTGTTTTGGTTATGATATGTATATGCTTCTAATAAAAATATATATTTTTTAAACTAAGATATTCATCCAAACTTCTTCTTGTATAAATACATTTTGATCTTACTCATAGTCAAACTCGTGCACGATCTTCCCCCATGCTTCTTCCAATTAAATTAAAACTACTAGCGAGTCTGCGCGAGAATCCCAGCCGCAAAGTCGCCTCAGACTACGTATAAATCCCGCCAACATAATAACAGGCAGCTAAAATATAAAGGTAACTGGTTATAGTTATAACAAACTGAGTTGAGCTAAATGGCTACTACAGTACTGCTGTGCTAATATATTGTGTGGTAGTACTGATGGATTGCTTCACTGTGGGGTTGTACTGATGGAGTGATACACTGCGGGGTTGTACTGATGGAGTGATACACTGTGGGGTAGTACTGATGGAGTGATACACTGTGGGGTAGTACTGATGGAGTGATACACTGTGGGGTAGTACTGATGGAGTGATGAACTGTGGGGTTGTACCGATGGAGTGATACACTGTGGGGTAGTACCGATGGAGTGATACACTGTGGGGATAGTACTGTCGGAGTGATACACTGTGGGGTTGTGAATGCGCAGGGGTTTGGGTACTTTGGAAAATGGCAAGTATCTGTGAGAGAATGGGCTTCATTGATAATGACATCACTTTGCAAGGTGCTAGAGACCCATGTGACCTAGCTGGCTCCACTAAGTCTGGACCTCTGAAGAAGCTCCAGGAAGCTTCTGCCCATGTGACCCACCTGTTGCCACTATGTCTGGGTTCCTAAAGAGGTTTCTGATATGTTTCCGTGCAAAGACGCTGAATGCATGTTTATGATTGGTTATGTGTGTTTTATGTTTCTAATTTATTTCAGTGTCTTCCCGCTGGTACATGTGATTGGTCCAGAAGGGTGGCCTGCACCTGGATGTTATATTTACTGATCTGTGATTGGGCAACGCAGTTACCTCCCCAGGTATGTTCGCGTCGGTATCGGTGATTGGCTTGTAGGATTGCCTCCCCCTGTATATTGGCGCCTTTTGTTTATTGGGGTATAAAAGGGTGAACATTCCTTTGGAGCGTGTAAGTTGTATTTCCTTCTGTTCTGTTTAGGCGAGACTGCTGGGGTCTCGAGTGAATGGATCCGAGGCTGGTCCCGCGGTACTGCTTACAAATAAATAATGGTTTGGATTCAAGTATCCGTCTCAGTGATTGACTGAACCAGAGAGTTTTAGATCCGGAATCAACATTCTTGTATCGATGGAGTGATACACTGTGGGGTAGTACTGATGGAGTGATGAACTATGGGGTAGTACTGATGGAGTGGTGAACTGTGGGGTAGTACTGATGGAGTGGTGAACTGTGGGGCAGTACTGATGCAGTGATACACTGTGAGGTAGTATTGATGGAGTGATACACTGTGGGGTAGTACTGATGGAGTGGTGAACTCTGGGGTAGTACTGATGGAGTGATACACTATGGGGTAGTACTGATGGAGTGGTGAACTCTAGGGTAGTTCTGATGGAGTGGTACACTGTGGGGTAGTACTGATGGAGTGATACACTGTGGGGTAGTTCTGATGGAGTGGTGAACTCTGGGGTAGTTCTGATGGAGTGGTACACTGTGGGTAGTACTGATGGAGTGATGAACTGTGGGGGTAGTACTGATGGAGTGATGAACTGTGGGGTAGTACTGATGGAGTGATAAACTGTGGGGGTAGTACTGATGCAGTGATACACTGTGAGGTAGTATTGATGGAGTGCTACACTGTGGGGTAGTACTGATGGAGTGGTGAACTGTGGGGCAGTACTGATGGAGTGGTGAACTGTGGGGCAGTACTGATGGAGTGGTGAACTCTGGGGTAGTACTGATCGAGTGACGCAGTGCGCGGTAGTACTGATCGAGTGACGCACTGTGGGGTCCATGGGCGGAAACCGCTTTCAAAACATGGGGGGCGCGATTTCTTGGTGCCGCACGCACACAAACAAACACGCGCGCGCGAGGCATCAGCCGTGGGCCTTGTGGAACGTAACATCGGGAGCTGACCTGGTTGGTGACCGACTCCGATCTCCAGCAACAGCAGCTTCTTACGCGCCGAATCGTGGGACTTCAATCAGCCCATTCGCGGGGCCTTTCATCGCACGGCTCGGCTAAAAATCGGCAGCGGGATCTTCCGCAAACGGGCCGATTCAAGCTCCGCTCTATCATCTTTGCTCCACCAGGACATCTCCCTCCTCCAATCACCGCGCTCCTCCCACCCACCCCCCTACATCCGCCTCTGACCGACAACTCCCTCCTCAAATCATCGCGCTGAATCATCATGCCCCCCCACTGCCTGCTGACTGACGTCTCTCTCGTCCAATCCGTGCCCTCGATCATTAGTCCCACCCCCAATGTCTCGCGGAAAGCGGAGATATTTAATAGATTTTTTTTCACAAAATTTAAAAATCCGGATTACAAAACATGGGGGGAGGGGGGGGGGGGGGGGTTGTCCCCACCTCTCAAAACACGGAGGGGACGTGTGCCCCCTGTCACCCCCCTCCCGGGATTTCCGCCCATGGGCAGAGGGAGGGGAAGAGGGAGGGGAGGAGGGAGCGGCAGAGGGAGGGGCAGAGGGAGGGGAGGGGCAGAGTAGAGGGGCAGAGGGAGGGGAAGAGGGAGGGGAAGAAGGAGGGGAAGAGGGAGCGGAAGAGGGAGGGGCAAAGGGCGAGGGTGAAAGAGGGGAAGGTATTTCTTTGACTATCTGCTTTTTTGCATATCTTCCAATTATTTTTACCTAGTACCATCCATTCTACGCGTCCCCCTCTCCTCTGACTCTCACTCTGAACAAAGGTATCGAGCCGAAACGTCACCCATTGCTTTTCCCCGAGATGCTGCCTGACCCGCTGAGTTACTCCAGCTTTATGTGCCCTTCTTCGGTTTAAACCAGCATCTACAATTTCTTCCCACACAACAAAAACATTTGCTCATCTGTTGTCTCTGCATCCAACCCCCAACTACCCGTCTTTTCTTCCCATTCAAACCCTTACTTCAAACAAACTAATTTCTGCTTCAGTTCTCCGACCAGCAGTTGACATTCCGAGCAGTTTTCCAGGGAGAGTGACGGGGCATTTCCGGTTTCTCCTGTAGTCCGAGACTCAGACCCTCAACACACCAAGGACCCATCAGCCGAGGCAACGGAACCATCGCCCAATCGCCAGTAAAATATTGTGAATTTGAAATTCAAAACTTCAGTGAAATCGCAGTAAGCTCCGTCCAAGATAAAAACGAGCGATAGAGCGGATCAACATTGTCGCCTTCTCGCCCGCGTCCCCGGTGCCCAGACGTCGGCCACAGAAGGGATAACAAAATGACTCAGTCCTCTGTGCGTTCCGGAGGAACAGCGATACAACGAACAAAGGTTTATCCAGTGGGGCGTCTCCACAAACGACCACTGCCCAAACACTGGGCAATGAAGTCGCGGACAAATTGTCACCGCTCCGGACGGTGAATCAGTCTGCCTTAGTTTCAATGGCAATCGCTGCTTTGGGCGGGACTTGCAGCAGCAGGTAAACAACACCGCAGCCTCATTTCCACACAAAGAAAACATGCACCGACCCTCCCAGTAACCTGCCGCCGCTCCCCGTCTCTATTGGCAACCGCCGCCTCAGCCAGAGAGTTGGGGGCGGGCGCGGAGTACACCTGGGCTCACAACAGAGCCAGTTATACAGCGAGCTGCAGAACAAAGGGAGCAGGGAGCAGCACAGCACATAAACTGATGCTGGGAACAAAGAACTGTAGACGCAGGTTAATACACACAAGGACACTGTGAACCGAAGAATACGATACGTATAATCCCCAAACCGAAACCATGGGTGATCCGTGAGCTGCATTCACAGGTGAATCTCAAGTCTCAAGAAGGGTCTCGACCCGAAACGTCACTACTCCTTCGCTCCATAGATGCTGCCTCACCCGCTGCGTTTCTCCAGGAGTTTTGTCAACCTTCAAGTTTACTTTTGTTTAGTTTAGAGATTCAACCGTGAAACAGGCCCTTCGGCCCACCGTGTCCGCGCTGACCAGCGATCCCCGTAAAACTAACACTATCATACACACACCAGGAACAATTTACTATTCTATTAAACTAATTAATCTACAAACTTGTTCTGTGCGACTTTGGAGTGTGGGATGGAACCGGAGCATCGGGACATAATCCACGCAGGTCACGGGGAGAACATATCAACTCCTAACGGACTGCAACCGTAGTCAGGAACGAACCCAGGTCTCTGGCGCTGCAAGGCAGTAACTCTACCGCTACGCCACCGTGCCGTCCCAAGTCTGCAGCGTTGACGACAGTCTATGCCGTGCGGCACGGGAAATCTATCTATGACTGTCGCAGAGCCATTAAGGAGGCCAAGAGGGAATTCCGGACCAAGCTGGGGACCCGAGGCAATGAGAGGGATACCCGCAGATTGTGGCAAGGCTTGCACGCTGGAACGGGCTACAAAGCGAAGGTGGGCAACATCGATGGCAACAACGGGTCCCTCCCCGAGGAGCTGAATGCATTCTCCGCCCGCTTTGAATAGAATGTCTGGAGGAATATTTCCCGCTCCATCAGTCTCGGGTTCACCTGTACCAACGGTTACTGTGGCAGGCTATCCTGGGAGTGAATCTGTGGAGAGCTACTGGCTCGGATGCAGTCCATTGACTACTGTACACTCAGAACTGTGCGGCCAAATTCGGCAAAAGGCCACCTCTACAAGTCTGCAGGTGACAACTGTGGTGGGCGGATCATGGACACTGACGAGACGGAGCACAAGAGGAAGACGGGGAGCTTAGCAACATGGTTGGTGTCCGGAGATCACTCCCTCACTCAATGCCAGCAACAGGAAGGAGCTAGTTACTGTCTTCAGGAATCTTGATGGAGTACCCTGCCCCAATCTGCACCTATGGGGCCAAAGAGGAAATGGTTGAGAACATAAAATTCCATGGTATTAATATTACCAAAGTTCTGTCGGGCACCGACCATATTGAAGCGTCATCCACAAAAGCGCATCAAAAGGGATCTGAGGAAATTCGGCATGTCACCAATTATTCATACACACTTCAGGGTTCGGTGCTGGACCCATTGCTGTTTGTCATCTATATCAAGGATTTGGATGAGAACGTATACATCATTATTAAGTTTGCCGATTTCACCATGGTTGGTAGTATTGTCGATAGCGAAGATGGTTGTTAAGAATGACATCAGGATCTTGAGCTGTTGAGCAGGTGGGCTGAGGAGTTGTGTTGGAGTTTAATGATGAGAATTGTTAAGTTTTGCATTTTGGGAACTCAAACCAGCGCAGGACTTACATAGTGAATTGTAGGAGTCAGGGCAGTGTTGTAGTGAAGAGGGATCCAACATTGTAGGTACATACTGTAGCTCTTGAACGTGGCGTCACAAGTAGATAGGGTGGTCAAGAAGGCTTTTGGCACATAGGCCATCATCAATCAGAGTATTGAATATAGATGTAGGGAGGTCATATTACACGTGTACAAGACATTGGTGAGGCATCACAGAGTGTTGAGTCCAGTTTTGGTCATCCTGTTGGTGGATAGTGTCAAGCTGGAAGGGGGTTTACTGGGATGTCGCTGAGAGATTTACTGGGATGTCGCCAGGACTTGAGTGGCTGAGCGAAAGGGAGAAGTTTAGGAGGCTAGGTCTTTATTTTTTGGAGCACAGGAGGACGTGTATACACGATCATGAGATGAAAATATATGGTAAATACACAAACTTGGAACCAGAGTAGGGGAATCGGGAACAATGGGACATGGTTCAAGGTGCGGGTTGAGAGATTTAATAGGAACCTGAGCGGCAAATTGTTTAAACAAAGCATGGTAGGTGTGTGGATCGAGCTGTCGGAGGAGGAGGATGAGGCAGGTGCTATCGCATTGTATAAGAAACTTTTAGACAGGTACATAAACCGGTTAGGTTTAGAAGGATATTAGCCTAATCTGGTAAATGGACCTAGCGTCGATGATACATCCTATCCCCTCTCGGCGCCTTCTCTTTGCACTTGTCCAACAATTAATTTGTTGTCAACAACCGTTAATCCCCTTCTCTTATTCATCAACATCGTCTCCAATCTTCATCGTCTCCTGTCTCCATCATAGTACGAACATTACCGCTCTGGACATGGTTGTTACTCACCGCAGATTATTAGGTTTGCTTAGCTTAGGTAAGGTCTATTACTGGCATGGGTACTGGGGTACGGTGGAAATCTTTGTTTTCCATGTTATTCAAAATGTTCAGATACATCATATGTCGATGCAAACACTTCAAACGTACAATATGAAGATACAGAATGTTGACCATAGTTCATGATATAGAATATCGTTGAATATCGTTCTTGATTCTCATTAAAACCTTGATTTATCCGCAAATTTGTCAGAATGAACAACATCTGCGCAAACCGCATTGCGTAATTCCGGTCTATCTTTGTCCGAAGAAACGGACATTCACAGTTGTAGAATTCGAGCTTTTTGTAAAAAACACAAAAGATTCATTCAAGCAGATGCAGACATTCTTATTCAACTGTTCTGAAGTGCGCAGTTAGAGCGACAGATGATGTAATACTGATCTCACCTTTGAGACCTCCCATTGGTTTGGCGGAGTTGTAAACAATTAAGATGCGAGGCACATTAGGTTTCAGGTACAGGTTCAGAATTAGGATTATCATTGTGAAATATACCGAGGTTCAGGGAAAAAAACTGTGTTTGCATGTAATCCAGGCAGAACAGATATTCCGTGCATAGGTACAATCATTTCAAACTCACGTATAACAGATAGAGGAAAGGAGAAGATTCAGAGAGCAGAATACGGTTTCAGCGATGTAGCGTATCAGCTCCAGAGAAAAGTCCAATGTCATCAATTGGGAAATGTGAAATAAACAGCATAATAGCTTCTAGAATGACCCTTAAGATGCCCGATAACGGACGAGAAGAAGCTAGTGGTGGTGCGCGCTTACCCGCGTGTGCACTTTGTGCCGACTGGAGCAGGCAGAAGAAGGAATGGTCGGGGTGAAACGGGTCATAGGTTGCATTGGCTGCTTTTCCGAGGCAGAGTAAAGAGTAGATTGTATCAGTGGTGAGAAGTCTGGTCTGTGTGACGGACAGGGCTACATCTACAAATATCCCCATTTGCTTGTGTTGCTAGGCAGAGCTTTTCTCAAAACAAGATGTGATGGAACCCTACATGATGCTTTCTATTCTGCATCTACAGAAGTTTGGAACAGTCACTGGAGACATGACGAGATTGCTCTGTCTCCTCGGGATATAAAGGCGTTAGTCTGTCTTCTGGATTGTTGCATCTATGTGGGTGATCCACAACAGACATTTGATAGTATTAACACCAAGGGAAAGCTGTCATCTATTTCCACTTCTTCACCATTGATGCTGATTGGGCATGTCCTGCGCCATGTTTCCTGAAGTCAATAACTAGCTCCTTCGTCTTGCTGACATTGAGGGAAAGATTATTGTCCACACACCATGTATCTTAGTTCTCTATCATCCTCCTGTACACAATATTTCAATTATTCCTGATTTGACCAACCACAGTGGGCTTGTGCGTAAACCTGTAGATATGATTAGAGCCAAATTTATCCGTACAGTCGAGAGTGTAGAGGGAGAATATTAGGGGACTGAGTCATCGATGTAGAGATTTATTATGAAGGAGATGCTGTCCCCTATCCTCATTGACTGAGATCCGTGGGCATTGGAGCCTTGGAAGCAGTGACAGAGGGAGAGCAGATTCCGAGATCCCGTGGTTTGGGGATAACAGCCACCCCTTCCCCAGCTGACACAGGTACACACGGTCACACGTACAATGCCAAGCTCAAGTCTGTTTGGAATTCAGTATCGTAATTACAAGCTGTTCTTGGTTTTATATTCATTTCCAACCCGGTCACATCAGTGTTCATTTCCCTATTTGCCACAGATATGTTCACCCCAACCATGTTTGCATTTCATAAAATGTCATTCTCGTTTTGTGGGGTGGAAAATACTGTAATTTCAAATATATCTGCGAGAATATATTACATCTGACCTCATGTCACTCCAAGGTGAATTCTTATTCTGAACGATGATCATAACGTAATAATCCATATGCGGGATGCAATTCTCTGAAATCTATCTTGCAAAGGCCTCGCAGAAGTCTCGATGTCGGGGTCAATACATTCACTTGTCATTCTTACCAACTGCACAGATTGGATGATCTGAACAATTGTTCGTCCTTTGAGAACCACTTGATGCGACGGATACGTCTGGAATTCAGTCTCTGCCCGAGTCGAAGGTTAGTATCACTTCCCCTAAAAGAGGTAATTCCAGGGCATAATATTCTGCAGATTAAGTGCTCGTAGATGGAATTTAGTAATTGCACAGCAGACAAACAGACAGTTTTTCGGCCTATTTCTCTGCTGTGTGACACAGTGACTATTGGTCCAGTATATACACATTTCTCCACACGTGGTATCTTCGTCAGTCGGGTTCACCACTATTTCCTTGAATAGGCAACTCGACAGTTGTAATTGGTAGCTCTGTTTGTTTATTTCTGTTGAGCAATAAATGTTGGGCAGCAACTGATTCTGCAGCAATGTTTAGATGCGCTGACTAGCCAGTTTACACTCTAATCCACAGTGCGGTGCAACACCAATGTTTGCGGGCGTGTGCTTTGTGAAACAAGAACACAGCGTGCACTTGTTTCTACAAGATCGGAGCTTTGATATGGTCATTCATTTCTGACATTAGATCCGTTGTCCTTTCAAGTCTGAATCTTCTGGGTTTAACAGTTCTTCCTCTTGTATTTCAGATGCCAAGCAATAACTGCGGGGCACAATACAGTATTAGCATTTCATTGTGTTCTTTCTCCTCCTCCCAACCCCACTTCGCATTTGTCAAACTATTGATTCGTGGTGAACAACGATTCTTTTCAGAATCAGAATCAGAATCAGAATCAGATTTTAGTCGCCAAATATGTTCTGCAACATACGAGGAATTTTACTTCTCTTGTACAGCAAAACCGGGTGTGTCACGTGTACATTCGTTGTCCCCATCATATTACCAATAGACCCGCTCTGATCACAGTTATTACTTATCTCCAATCATTAGGTTTGCCTTGGTTAGGCTATATTTATTATTATTACATGCCGAGGTACCGTGCAACGCGTGGTTTTACATGCTATCCACTCAGATCAGACCTACCATACATGGACACAATCAATTCAAACACGTGCTTTGGATGAAGCAAAGTTCAAGTTCAAGTTCAAGTTGGCGTTTATTGTCACATGCACCAATTGAGGTACAGTGATATTTGAGTTACCATACAGCCATACTGAGTGCAAAGCAACAATACGCACTGTCACATAAAATAAAATGTAACATAAACATCCACCACAATGGAATCAACATTCCTCACTGTGACGGAAGCAATAAAGTTCAGTCATCTTCCTCCTTTGTTCACCCGTGGTCGGGGCCTTTGAACCCTCCGCAGTTCGTCGCTGCCGACGGTCCGATGTTCAAGCGCTCGCGCCGGGACGATCGAAACCCCAGCGTCGGTACGGATCGGAAAACTCTGCGGCATGGATCTCCCGAGTCGGCGTCTTTTTACCGGAGACCGCGGCTTCTCGATGTTGATAATAATAATAATACATTTTATTTGTGGGCGCCTATACAAAAGTCTCAAGGACACCTTACAGAGTTTAACAAAGAAACAGATAATCGAGGTAAAATAAGTTATAAAGACATCACCAATACACAAATGAAAGACAGAATTCAATCCAAAGACACAAAAAGATAATGAGAAATACAATGTGAGGAGAGAGCAGCGGCAGGTAAAGCGCCAGCGTCCACTCTCCCCTCCGACCGCCATCTTGAACACAGACTAACATAGACACAACACACAAAAATCATCCCCCCAAAGTGGTTACCACTGTGGGGGAAGGCACAATGTCCAGTCCCCAACCCCAGTACACCCAAAGTCAGGCCTATTGAGGCCTCCGCTATTGCCGCTACGGGGGCCCGATGTTCCTGGCCGTTCTCACCGGGTGATGTTGACCCGGCGTCGGGAGAGTCCTCTCAGCGGCAGGGCAGGGCGACCTGGAACGGCCGCATTCCTCACCGGAGGCCGCAGCTACCGAAGCCGGCAAGGCCGCGCCGGTTAGGAGCTGCAATGCTCCCGATGTTAAAGTCGGGGCCGCCCGATCCTCTCCGCAGTCCTACAGCCCGGAGCTGTTGACCCCGGCGGTCACAGCTCACCGGAGCTCCAGCGCATCGATCCATCGCGGCGACCCAGGCAAGGCATCGCCCGCTCCGCTCCGCGACAGTGCTCCAGCACTGTGCCGCCACCGAAGCCGAGGTGCAGGGCGGTCCCCGCCAGGAAACGGCGCTCCAGGCCCGCTGGTAGGCCACGAGGACGGGTCGACGGGGCAGCCCGGAGAAAAAGCTGCCTCACCAACCAGGTAGGCCCCGCGGTCCAACCATAGGCCCCGCGGTCGGAGCACTTCCGATGGCGATCCTCGGCAAAGGATCGCACGCTCCTCGATGGAAAGTCCGCGCCGCGCACGCGGCTGGAGGCTCCGGGCCGGACTCCAGCAAAGGCGGCACTACTCCACGTTGTTAGGCCGCAGGGGGGACGGAGATGCGACACGGAAAAAAATCGCATCTCCATCGAGGTAAGTGACTCGAAAAAATATTCCCCCGATCCCACCCCCCGCCCGCACCCCTACATAAAACATAGCAAGAAACATTGAAACATACATTTAAGACACACATATAATTTTTTTTTAAACGGTGAAAGGACGAGACGGACTGTTGGCGAGGAGGCTATTACGGTCGCCACCCGGTGGAGATAAAAAATCAAATAATATATTTGATGATACAGAAGGCAATAGCCAGCTCCTTCGCCTTGCTGACATTGACGGAGATGTTAATGTCCTGACACCCGGTCACTAAGTTCTCTATCTCCTTCTTGTACTCCGTATCGTTATTGTCCGTAATTCGGTCATGCCTCCCCCTATGCTTCCAGAATTTAATTACTACCCCTTTCGGCTTGAAGACATCGAGCGGTCGGTTATTTTTCTGACGCAATGTCAGAAAATTCTCTTTCCTGAACTCTGTCTCCTCATTGTTCCTGGTCCGGCCCATCACAGTGGTGTCGTCAGCAAATCTGTGGACGAAATGTGTAAAGAGGGTATCGTTGGGGACTGACAAATTATCCTTGCAGGGCGCCGGTGTTGAGAGTTATTATGGAGGAAATGTTGTCATCTACCGTCACTGACTGAGGTCCGTGGGCCGTAGAGACGAGGAAGCACTGGCAGAGGGCAGAGCACATTCCTAGGTCCTGGAGTTCGGAGATAACAACCAGCCCTCCCCCCCTCCCCAACCCCGACTGTGGACACAGCTACACACGGCCACACACACAATGACAAGCTCAAGCCTGTTCAGACATTTAATATCATAATTATCAATCTCATCCTGGTCTCAAGTTCTTCTCCATACCTGGTCAAATTGGTCTTCAGTTCCCTATTGGCCACAAGAAGCTTCGCTCCAACCCTGTTTGTATTTAATAAATGGGCACCACTGTTGTTCTGGGGTAGAGGGTACTCGAGATCCAGATATATCCGAGAGAGTAAATTACATTACATCTCAGTCACTCCAAAGTGAATTCATATTCTGATCATCTGATGCTATCGTAACCATCCATATACCCGTTGTTTAATGCTCTGAAGCTCCATCCTTTCAGGGCCTCGCAAACTCCCACATATCGGCGTCAATTACTGACTTGTTGTTCTCACCAATTGCACAGAGTAGAGGATCTGGTCAATTATTGGTCGTTTCACAGCCACTTGATGCGTGGGATAAATCTCCACTTCTGACTCTACACCGCTTCAAAGGGAAGCATCGCCTTCTTTAAAAGAGAGAGGGCTAAGGCATAATACTCTATGGACCAAGTGCTGGAAAATGCGATTCAGTTATTGGATAGCATTAGCACAGCACGACTGCACTACTCTTTCCTTGTGTGACCGAGCTGGACGGAGAGGTGAGGAATTTATTCCCTGGAGCGAAGGAGACTGAGGGGTGATGATATGAAGGTGTATCAAATCATGAGAGGAATAGATAGGCTGAATGCAGGGCATTTTCCCCAGGATTGAGAATCAAAAGGCAGATTTCATAGGTTTCATGTGAGAGCAGCAAGATTTACAAGGAACCTGAAGGGGAGACTTGACACAAATAGAGAGTGCTGGGTACATGGTTTGAACATTGATAAGATCATTCACTTCTGACATCACATATTTTTTCTGCCTGGACGGATGTTATCCGAGTCTTCTGACTATACTATGTTTTCCTCCTGTATTGCAAATGCACGGTCATTAATACGGTCCACGATAAGGTATCAGGTGTTTTACTGAGTTCTTCCTCCTGTCCCCACTTCACACCTTGTGTTCGCATTTGTTCACCCCCATTCAACAGCTTCTCTTGTATATCAATAATGTTGGTGTTACATGGACAATCATAGTAGCCATTATGGTACGAGTATCCCTCTCTGATCATAGTTGGTACTTATGTCAGATGATTAGTTTAGCTGAGGTTAGGCTTGGTTATTATTGTCAGATATTTCGAGGTACAGTGAAAAGCGTGGCATTGCACGCTATCCATTCAGTTCAGATATGCCATATACAGATATATAGAAACATAGAAAATAGGTGCAGGAGTAGGCCATTCGGCCCTTCGAGCCAGCACTGCCATTCAAGATGATCATCCAAAATCAGTTACCCGTTCTGGCTTTTCCCCATATCCCTTGATTCCCTCAGCCGTAAGAGCTAAATCTAATTCTCTCTTAAACTACAACCAGTTAAAGTCCTGCACATGGAGCGAGGAGGAAGATACAGAATGCCGAATATATCTAATTACAGAAGATCATGCTGACTATTGTTGGTTATTTCCATCAAACCCTGAATTGTCCGTGTATTTGTGAGAATGAACAACATTTGCTCAAGCCACTTTGCATCAATCCGTTCTCCGTAGAACTGGACAAGTGCAGTTGGATAATTTGAGTTTTGTAAAATTACAAAGCAACAAATGTTTGTAAAACTATTATTTAAATTTGCAGAAGGTCTGATCTGGAACAGTGGATGATGTAATGCGTCTATGAGCAATGAGGCATCCCGCTGGGATCGCGATGTTGTAAACAATTAAGAGGAGAGGCGTTCAAATATCAGCTTCATATTTAAGTTTATTGTTGCATGTCCCGAGCTAAAGTAGATATATACAGTAATAGCTAAAACTCGAGCAGTGGGTATACGGATTTACACAGAGAATGAGTTGACATATGAGGTAGTTCCGGCATATATTGGGGCATCTTTCAAAGACAGCTGGACTGCTGCATGGACAGGAATGATTTAGAGTGATGTGGGCGAGATGCGGGAAGGGGTGACTATTGTAGATGGGCACATTGGTCGGCATGGGCAAGCTGGGCAGAAAGTCCCATTACCATGTTGTAGGATTCGATGATTCTATGAAAATAGATAGAGCAACGTGGAACATGCAGAGCACAGAATATAGTTGGCAGCATTGGTGTGTATTTTCGTGCATCAGTTACTTAGACAATTTAAAATATCCGTATTGCGGTAGAAGCGAAATGAACAGTACACTAGTCTTCGGGCTTGCATACTCTGGAATTTAGAAGGGTGAGAGGGCATCTTATTGAAACATATAAGACGATTAAGGGTTTGGACACGCGAGAGGCATGAAACATGTTCCCGATGTTGGGGGAGTCCTGAACCATGGGCCATAGTTTAAGAATAAGGGGTAAGGCATTTAGAAGGGAGAGGAAGAAACATTTTTTTTTACACAGTGTTGCGAGTCTGTGGAATTCTCTGCCTCAGAGGGCGGTGGAGGCCGGTTCTCAGGATACTTTCAAGAGAGAACTTAATAGGGCGCTGAAAGAAAGCGGAATCAGGGGATATGGGGAGAAGGCAGGAACAGGACACTAATTGTGGATGATCAGCCATGATCACATTGACTGGCGCTGCTGGCTCGAAGGGCCGAATGGATTACTCCTGCACCTATTGTCTATTGTCTATTGTACCATTGATATAAATTTCGGCCAGTACTCGATGTAAAGGAGATATAGTAGCGCACTGAAAATGATTTATTGTAGGGTCCGGTGTTACTTTGGATGAGGTGTCACCTATCCACACTGACTGAGGATTGTTGGTGCTATAATCGAGCATTCAGCGGTAGAGGCGGAGAAGATACCTCGGTCCCGGCGTTTGGAGATAATAGCCACTCCATCCCCTATCACATGCAGGTACACACTGCTGAACGCATAATTTACAGCGAGAGGCTGTTCCTATTTTCCATATTAAACAGGATCTGACGTAGGACTCATATTAATCCACAGCTGGTCACGTTAGCCGTCATTACACCATTGTCTACAAACCCACGTGCTCCAGCCCTATATGAACGGAATGAGTTATCATCACTAATGTTTGGGCTACATGGTACTGAAGGTTCAGATATATTTGCGAGCATAAATTGCTTCTCATCTCAATTCACTCCATGGTAAACCCCTACTCTGAAACTTGTATCCTAACGTCATCACCCATCTAGCGATTGTGTAATGCTTTCAATATCTATCCTGTCAAACCTTCGCAGAATCCGACATTTACAGTGTCAATATATTCACTTGTCGTTCTTCAAAACTGCACAGCGTAGATAATCTGATCAATTGTTGTTCCTTTGGCAGTTCCTACATCCGTGGGATAAACCTCAACTTCAGACTCTGCATCATATTGTAAGGACCGCCTTCCTTGAAACATGTATAATGTCAGGGCATAATATTCTGCTGATCAAGTGCTAGTAAATGGGAATTAGTAAATGGATAGCACAGATGCAGATAGTTGTTTGGCCTGTTCCTCTACTGTGTGACTAAATGACTCTCGGACCAGTGTATACACGTTTCTCCATTTGTAGTATCACCGTCAGTCGTTAGAGGAGGACTTCGCTACACTACCCTTGTGTGGGCCGAGCTCTTGGTAGGGATGAGGACTTTATTCCTTGGAGCACAGGAAGCTGAATGTTGCTTATAAAGGCATATACGGGGAATAGATAGGGAGAATGCACAGTCTTTTCTACAGAATGGGGAATCAAAAACCAGAGATCATAGGTATATGGTGAGAGGAGCAAGATTTACAAGGAACCTGACGGGAAGACTCTACACTCAGACAGCGATACATGTACGGAACGAGCTATCAGATGCGGTCGTTGAGATATGTTGATTCGATGCTGGCATTTCTAGTCACTACTTTTGGAAATCTAGCTGCCATCTCGACAGTAGCAAGAGGGAAATAGGTAACCACCTTTCGTTGTTTGTGTTGAGCAATAAATGTTCGGCAGCACCTGATTCTGCATCAATGTTCAGGTGCCCTGATGCGCCAGTTTGCACTCTAATGCGGAGTGCGGCATTCTTGTATTTTGCGAAACGACACCATATCGTGCATTAATTCACCAGCATCGGGGATTTGATCAGATCATCCATTTATAACATTAGATGTCCCTCCTCTCTCCACGATGTCTTCAGAGTCATCTGAGTATTTCCTGTTTTCCTCTTGTATGTGTAGATGCCCGACAATTACTACGGACTGCAATACGGCAGCAGCGTTTTTACTGTGTTACTCCTCCTGCCCCAGTCCTCACTTTCTCTTCGTATTTGTCCAACAGTTTGTTTGTGCTTAACAACCATTCATCAGGTCTCTTGAATATCAATGCCGTCTGTGTCTATTATATTCGCCATCACAGTACGATCATTCCGGCTCTGATCATATCTGGTACTTATCTCTGATCATTGGGTTTGGTTAGGTTAGGCTAGGGATATTACTGTCACAAGTACGGAGGCACAGTGAAAAGCTGTGTTGCCTCCTAGCCACTCAGATCAGACATACAATACAGAGATACGATCAGTTCAAACAAAGTCATTGGATCGAGCAACAGGAATAATAGAGGCAGAATATAGTTCATGATATAGAATATCATCCTGAATATGATTCTTTGTTTAAATCAAACTTTAAATTGTCCGTGTATTTGTAAGAAAGAATAACATTTACTCAAGCTGCATTGCATAATTCCGTTCTCCCTGGTACTCGATGTGTGCAATCGGAGATTTCAAGCTCTGCAAAACACAAAAAAAAGTGTAGTGTTGTCGGGAATTTTGAGAATTATAAGGAAGATGAGTAAGTTAGTTTGTTGATCCCTGTAGCTCACATACTGGGGAGCATGATGGGAGCGTTGCGTTGCCAAGATAGAATGCAGTTAAAATATCTAAAGCTGAAACATTATGCTGAGAAGCAGGCTTCCTCATCATTAGGGGGAGGATTGTATTTTGTAGTTCTGTCTACAGTAATTTCATCTCTGCTGCAATCTTGCATTACGGTTGTTTTTGGTCACTGTGTGGCAGGCAGGTCTCCAGAAGTTCAACAAACTGCAACTGCAACTGCAACTTTATTTATATAGCACATTTCATACACGAGGCAGACTCAAAGTGCTTCACATAAAAACATGTCATACAATAAAATGAAATAATAAAATGAAATAAAATAGAAGAATTAAAAGAAAATAAAAGCAAAGTTAAAAATGCATTATAGAAAAGTGCAAAAGTTAAAAGTGCAATGTAGTTAAGATTTAGCTGAAAGCTAAAGTAAACATAAAAGTTTTCAGTCTTGTTTTAAAAGTGGTGAAAGTAGGGGCAAGTCTTAAATCTTCAGGAAGTTTATTCCAGCTATTTGTTGCATAGTAACTAAATCCTGCTTTCCCATGTTTTGTATTTACTCTGGGAATCACTAACAGATTGGTCTCAGAAGATCTTAGTGGTCTAGAAGGCTTATATAGTGGAAGCATGTCAGTGATATACTTTGGCCCTAAACCATGTAGTGATTTATAGGTGAGCAGCAGGATTTTGAAATCAATTCTCTCACATACAGGGAGCCAATGTAAGGATTTAAGAATTGGTGTAATGTGTTCAAATTTTTTGGTCTTTGTTAGAACTCTAGCAACAGCGTTCTGAACAAGCTGTAGCTGCGTGACAGTTTTTTTCGGAAGACCTGCAAGGAGACCGTTACAATAATCTAGCCTACTAGTAATAAAGGCATGTACAAGTTTTTCTAAGTCTTGAGCTGACATGAGCCCTCTTAGTCTTGCTACGTTTTTGAGGTGATAGTAGGCCGATTTTGTTACTGATTTGATGTGACTGTCGAAATGTAAATCGGAATCCATAATAACCCCGAGATTTCTGGCTTTGTTTGAAGTTTTCAGGGACAGAGAGTGAAGGTGTTGGGTTACTTTAAGCCTTTCTTTTTTAGCACCAAAAACAATTATCTCCGTTTTGTCCTTATTTAGTTGGAGGAAATTTTGGCACATCCAGTCTTTGACTTGCTCAATGCACTGGCACAGCAGATCTATGGGGCGATAGTCATTTGGTGATAGCGCTACATAGATTTGAGTGTCATCGGCATAGCAGTGGTGGTCAATATTATTATTTCGCATGATTTGCCCCAGTGGGAGCATGTAGATGTTGAATAAAGAGGGCCCTAAGATCGAACCTTGCGGGACTCCACACGTCACGTTGGTTGGTTCTGATACAAAGTCGCCAATGGAAACAAAATAGTTCCTATCTTGTAGATATGACCTGAACCAACTTAAGACTGTGCCTGAGAGCCCCACCCATTTTTCCAACCTGTCCAGAAGTATTGAGTGATCAACAGTGTCGAATGCAGCACTGAGGTCTAATAGCATTAATATTGAAACTTTGCCAGAGTCTGTGTTAAGACGGATGTCGTTTACAACTTTAATAAGGGCGATCTCCTTTACGAGTGGAGTCAATTTGTCGAGAAGAATCTGGACATTTATGATATCTACCTGTTAGATACATGGGAAGGAAATTTCTAAACAACAAGAAACCCAACATTAAAGTTAAATTTGGGGAAACGCAAAGATGAAAGGTTACAGAGACATTGATTAATGATGTAATATGTCAACTCCACAAGTAACCACTGTGTCATGAGGGTATAAGAATCCTACAGTTACCGTGGGCTTCCTCACACTGTTTCGCGATGTGCATCGTTGAGGCCTGTATTAAATCGACTTGTTCGGTTGCCTCACCACTGATCTATGAGCTGTTTTATTTTTTGTGCCTATCTGAGTAAAGTTAGATATAGGGTACGGGTAAAGCATAAAATCCCCTCCTACATGGACAAACATGTTATTAAACTGTGCCGAGGTGCGCAGGTGGAGCGAAGGATGACGTAGTCCGTCGATAAACCATGAGACATCCCGCTGGATTTGTGGTGTTGTACACAATTACGATGTGAGACGCATGGAGTTTTAGCTTTTGGGTTTATGTTCATTATTGTCACATGTACCGAAGAACATTAAACCTTTGTTTTTCATGCTATTCAGACTGATCGGATGTACCATAAATAGATGCAATCAGTTCAGAGGCGAGGACAGAGGGTGCTGGGTCTATGTATTCATACAGGGGTGGTGGGAATATAGATTTGCACAGACGGTGGTGGGTACATAGAATGAGCTGCCAAAGGTCGTCGCTAAGGCAGAAGCTATGACAATATTTAAAACACATTGGACAGGTGCATGGATAGAAAGGTTTAGAGTGATTTTTGCCAAACACTGTAAGTGGGGTAGCGTAGATGGGGCACATTAGTCGGCATGGGCGAGCTGGGTTGAAGGAGCTGTTCCCTTACTGTGTGACTTCATGACAATAGGTAGATATACAGAATACAGAATGAGGTTCTCAGATTTGTAGCTTCTCGTGGACCATCATTTTTTAAATCAAAGTCCAATGTGTACAATGGGGCAATACGAATCGAACAGTATCCTCGCATATGGATGGATCGGGCAGAAGCCAGATAACGATGGAAAATAAGCCATTCCGCTGTGATGTGCGCTTTCAACCTTCTGAACCTACTGGCAGATAAGAGCACAGGCCAGAAGAACTGACCCGATTTAGACATCTTTGATGATGTTGGGTAATTTTCCCCGAAGAAGCGTGAAGTGTAGATGGAGACAATGGTGTGACGTCAGGTCTACATGATGGATTGGGCTACATTTTCAACTCTCTCCAAATCCTCCCAGTCTTGTGAGATCTGTAGCCAAACCACAATGTAATCCAACCCGACAATATGATTTCTATGCTCCATCTCTAGAAGTTGTATAAGAATCACTGTAGACATGCCAATTTTCCCAGTCTCTTGATGAAGTAGAGATGATGGTGTGCCCTCGTGGGTTACGCATCAATGTGATTACCACAAGACATATCGTTGGTGATGTGACACATGGAACTTGAGCTCTCAACCATTCCGTGCCATTGATGCAGATTGGGGCAAATACTCTATATTGCTTCCTGAGGTCAAAAACTATCTCCATCGGCTTGCTGAAAGAGGGGTCATTGTCATGACAACGTGTCAATAAGCTCACTATCTCCTTCTTGTACTCCGCTCCGCCATTGCCCGTCATTCGACCATTCAATAGAGCTACTACTCGTGGAAGTGAGCGGGTAAGATCATCTCTGACCCCTCATACCCTGGCGACAATCTCTTTGAATCACTTACCACTGGAAGGAGACTCCGGACTGTCAAAGCTGTCACAGCCAGACATAAAAAAACAGCTTTTTCCACGAGTAGTAGATCTACTCAATAACCAAAAATCTGTAGCCTCCTTTGTGCTGCTATTGTATTTAATTCACACGGTTAAACTACAATGTTTTATTATTAATATTCAATGCTGTATGTGTCATTCCTAACTGTCACTGCATGTCGTTGTCACATCCGGGCGGAGCACCAAGGCAAATTCCTTGTATGTGAATACTTGGCCAATAAACATATTCATTCATTCATTCATTTATTCACAAGGATATATTTTACAAATTCATAGCTAAGGCTTAATATGGCCGTACGGTCGCGAGTGTAAAGGTGGTGCAGTAGCGAACTGAGAAAGGATCCTTGCGATGCTCCAGTTTTCGAAGTTATTGTGGAAGAGGTGTCACTTATCCGTATTAATTGTGGGCTGTGGGAGCTAAAATTGAGCACCCGGTGATAGAGCGGGGAGGTGATCCCTCGGTCCAGGAGTTTGGAATATATCATCTTCCAACCTGCACAGAGTGGAGGATCTCCTCAACTGTTGTTCCTTTGACAGCCTCTTCCACCGCAGATAAATATTGACTCCATCTCTGCACCTAAAGTAAGTGGTTGCGCTGGAAAATATGATAAACGTTCAAAGACAATTAGACTGCCTCATGAATAGGAACGATGTAGAGTAATGTGGCCAAAAGGTGGGTGTGAGTGACTGATGCAGATGGGGCACATTGGTCCGCCTGGGCAAGATGGGTTGAAAGTCCCGTTACCATGCCGTAGTACTCGATGAGTCTATAACAATAGATAGACCAATGTGGAAGATACAGAGTACACAATATAGTTCGCAGGATTGCAGTGCATCAGCTACTGAGACAATGTCTTATATCCGCAATGGGGGAGAAGCGAATTGAAGAGGGACCATTTAGAAGCCTGTTAAAGTAGGGAAATGAGTTATTCCTTAATCCGGTGGTGCTCACTTTCAAACTTTTGTACGTTGTGCGGGACTTCAGTCGGGAAAGAAGAACTGACCGGTCTGGTCAGGTCTGATTACGTTCGGTGTTTTTTTTGAGGCAGCGTAAAGTGTAGATGGAGTCAATGGTGGGACGTCTGGTGTGTGTGATGGATTGGGCTGCGTTAATAACTGTGCAAAGTCTCGAGGTCTTGGGAGACTCGTTCCCAATCAATCCCTGATGGAACTCGACAATATACTTTCTACGGTACACCCCGAGAAGTATGTAAGAGTGACTGGAGACATGCCAAACTTACACAGTCTCCTCATGAAGTAGAGGCATTGATGTGCCTTCTTGGATGTTGCATCGATGTTCTTCTTACGAACTGCACAATGTAGCGGATCTGGTCAATCGGCCGTCGTTTCACAGCCATTTTGATTCGAGTAATAAATCTGGACTTCTGATTCTACACCACTTCAAAAATATATCACATTCTTTAAAAGAGATATGGCCAAGGCTTAATACTCTTTGGACCAAGTGCTGGTAAATGTGATTCTGTAATTGGATAGCATTTACACAGAGAGTTGCTGGGCCTGTTTCTTTGTTGAATGACAATGAGTCTTGGTCCAGTCTCTGCATGTTTCTCCACATGTGGCATCACCGTTAGTAGTTATAGCAGGACTGTACTACTCTTTCCTTGTGTGTCCCAGCTGTAGGGAGAGGTGAGGACTTTATTCATTGGAGCGAAGGAAGTTGCATGGTGGGAATATCAAGGTGTTTACAACCATGAGAGGAAAAGGTAGGATGAATGCAGTATTTTACCCATGATGGTGAATCAAAAATCAGATCTCATATGTTTAAGGTGAGAGGGGCAGGATATTCTAGGAACCTGAAGAGATGACTTGACGCAAAGAGGGTGCTCGGAACATGCTACCAACTTTGATAAGATCATGCGCTTCTGACATTACATATTTTTCCTCCCTGGCCGGATGTCATCAGAGTCTTCTGAGTATATTATGTTTCACTCCAGCATTGCAGAGGCCCGTTAATTAAATATGGTCTGGGATACAGTATCAGTTGTTTGACAATGATCTGTTTCCTGAGCAAACTCTTCACCTTGACTTCGCATTTGTCCAACAGTCCATTTGTAGTTGACCCCATTCAACACCTTCTCTTTTAGAGCAATACTGTTTGTGTCACATTGACAATCTTCGTCGTCAACATAGTACGAACATCTCTCTCTGATCACAGTTGTTACTTATGTCAGCTCATTAGGTTAGGTGAGGTTGGGCTCGGTTTAATATCGTCACATGTTCCAAGGTCAGTGAAAAGCGTGTCCATTCGGTTAAGATATGTCATATATAGATACAATCAGTCCTGCAGATGCGGCGAAGAGGTAGATACTGAATTCAGAATATAGTTCATTACATTGAATATCAGGTTGAATATTGTTGGTTATTTCCACCAACCACTGAATTGTCCGTTATGAGAATCAACAACATTGTCTCAAGCCACATTGCATAGTTTCGTTCTCCGTAGAACTGGATAAGGGCAGTAGGAGAATTCGAGTTCTGTGAAAACACAAAGCAAATAATTTGTGCTAAAATATTATTTAAGCACGCAGAAATACATATCTGGAACATAGTTACATAGTTACATAGATACATAGATATATAGACAATAGGTGCAGGAGTAGGACCTTCGAGCCATCACCGACATTCAATGTGATCTTGGCTGATCATCCACAATCAGTACCCCGTTCCTGCCATCTCCCCATACCCCTTGATTCCATTAGCCCACAGAGCTCTATCTAAATTTATTTTGAATGCATTCAGTGAATCGGCGTCCACTGCCTTCTGAGTCAGAGAATTCCACAAATTCACAACTCTCTGTCTGTACAAGTTTTACATCATCTCAGTTCTCAATGGCCTACCCCTTGCTCTTAAACTGTGGGCCCCTGTTTCTGGACTCCCCCAACATCGGGGACATGTTTCCTGCAACTAGCGTGACCAATCCCTTAATAATTCTATATGTCTCAAGAAAATCCCCCCTCATGCTTCTAATTTCCAGTGAATACAAGCCCAGTTGCTCCATGATTTCATCATTGCCAGTCCCTCCACCAAGGGAATTAACCTCGTAAACCTATGCTGCACCCCATCAATGGTAAGAATGTCCATCCACAAATGAGGAGACCAAAACTGCACACAACCCTCCAGGTGTGGTACAACTGCAGAAGGACCTCTTTGCGCCAATAGAACTTCTCGTTATGAAGACCAACATGCCATTAGCTTTCTTAATTGCCTGTTGTACCTGCATGCGTACTTTCAGTGACTGATGTACAAGGACGCATATTCTCGTTGTATTTCCCCTTTTCCTCACCTGATACCATTCAGATAATAAACTGCCTTCCCGTTCTTGCCACCAGTTGATAACCCCACATGTATCCACATTATACTGCATCTGCAATGCATCTGCCCACTCACCCAACCTGTCCAAACCGGCCTGCAACCCCATAGCATCCTCTACTCTGTTCACACTTCCATCCAGCTTTGTGTCATCTGTAATTCTTCTTTCAATTCCTTCATCTAAATAATTAATATATATTGTAATTAGCTGCGGTCCAATTTTCTATCCATGTCAATATCCAACCCCTATACCATGCATGAGACACCTCTTCTGCAATCACGAGGGATTAATTATTTAGAGGTTTTCGGAACATTTTATGGGCTTAAAGCTTATTGCTCTACTAAGTGTCATTTGCATGTTCATGTTCAGATTGACAATACTACGGGTGGAATCAAGTCGGAATCTTGTGATAGATTGGCGACTCTGATTTGGTGCTGGTGTATTACCAGAGACATTTGGCTTTCAGCTATCTACCTACCAGGTAGATTCAACATAGTGGCAGACACAAGGTCACGCAAATTCAATGACAACACAGAATGGATGTTGAATCATGAGATATTTAACGATGTTGTTGCTCGGTCTGGGATGCCAGATATCGATTTCTTTGCATCCAGACTAAACCACCAGTTACCTAAATATGTTTCATGGGAACCAGATCCTAGGGCAGCAGCAGTCGATGCATTCTCGCTGCATTGGGGTGGTGTGTTTTTGTATGCATTTCCTCCATTTTGCCTCATCAGTCGGTGTCTGCAAAAAATCAAGCACGACTCCGCCTCAGGAGTATTGGTGGTACCCGACTGGCCTACTCAGCCATGGTTCCCTCTCGTTTTGCAGATAATCACACAGCCCCTTCTGACTGTTCCCAAACATAGGAACCTACTGGTGCACCCTGTAACTGGCGATCAACACCCTTTACATGATCGTATTGATATATTAATTTGCAGATTCTAAGAAGGCCATACCCGGGGAGAGGACTATCCGATCGCACCGTGGATGTTATTACTGCGGCCTGGAGGGAGAGTACTCAAAAGCAGTACATCTCTTATATAAGGAAATGGGAGGTGTTCTGCTTACGGCAGAATATTTCATATCACACGGCAGGCATCTCAGATGTGCTAGAGTTCCTGTCAACTCTCTATTTCGATCAAAGTATCAGCTATAGTGCAATCAATACAGCCAGAAGTGCCCTCTCTTCATACTTATGGATGGGATCAGAACAATATTCTGTGGGGTCACACCCTCTAATCTCTAGATTTATGAAGGGAATTTGTAATTCCAATCCTCCCAGGCCCAGGTATTCGGTGATCTGTGATGTAAGCGAGTACTTATGCTCCTTCGTCAGTGGACTCCTGTCACAGCCTTGTCTTTGGCCAAAGTCACCATGAAGGTAGTCATGCTCATGGCACTGGTTTCAGCGCAACGGGTGCAGACATTGCAGAAGCTGCGACTAGACAGGATGGAGGTATCTGCAGATGCCATTACGTTTTATATCTATGATCTACTCAAGCAGAGCAGACCAGGCGTGACAGGGTTTAAGATTATCTTTTCGGCATACCCTACGGATTCACGCCTATGTGTGGTCTCACACTTCCTATATTACATCAATGCCACCAGAACCCTAAGAGGTGCGGAATCAGCATTGCTTATTAGCCACAAAAAAACGCATAGTAATGTGTCGGTTCAGACTATTTCAAGGTGGCTGAAGCAGGTTCTGGTTTATGCAGGTATTGACAGTGACAATTTTTAATCTCATTCCATCTGGGCGGCGTCAACATCAGCGGCCAGGGCAATGGACGTCCCCGTAGACCATATCCTCGCGGCCGCAGGATGGTCAAGTGAATTGGTTTTTCAAAAATATTATCATAAACCGATTGCCGAACCAGGGGTATTTGCCCATTCTGTTTTGAGTTCAGTTTTATAGTTTCCCCCTGGGACACAGGGGTTGCTATTGTTTTCTTTATAAAAAATAAACCGTTAATACGTTTAAATCAATGTCATGGTTTAATGCATTGTTGATTATTTACTCATTCTGAGTCAATCGATGCAGTGAGACGCCTGGATTTGAATCTACGGCATGAAATCACAGAGCTTTCAAATCTTCACGTAGTCATTCACGTGACTCCGAGGTAAAATAGTATGATTAAACGAGAACTTACCAGTTTGAAGTTTGATCTTTATTTTATGAGGTGTTACGTTGGTGAGTACGTGCCCTCCACTCCCAACCCTCTCTCACAAAAGTCATCTGGTAGTTCTAGGTTGCTGGTCTTACAATTATACTTCAATTACTGTTACCTGTGATGTCACACCGCTGCTTTAAAGATTGACGCGCATGCGGCTGGACGGGGTCTTCTTCACGTAATCACCAACGTAACTCCTCATAAAATAAATATCACACTTCAAACTGGTAAGTTCTCGGTTAATCTTACTATTTATGATATCTACATGTTAGATACATGGGAAGGAGATTTCGAAACAACAATAAACCCAATATTAAAGTTAACTTTGTGGAAACGCAAAGATGAAAGGTTACAGAGACATTGATTAATGATGTTGTATTTCAACTGCACAAGTAACCATTGTGTCATGAGGGTAGAAGAATCCTACAGTTACCGTGGGATTTTGAAGCAGCTTGAGCTTCCTCACACTGTTTCGCGATGTACATCGCCGAGGCCTGTATTAAATCGACTTGTTCGGTTGCCTCACTACTGATCTATGAGCTGTTTTATTTTTTGTCTGCTCCTATCTGAGTAAAGTTAGATATAGGGTACGGGTAAAGCACAAAATCCCCTCCTACATGTACAACACATGTTATTAAACTGTACCGAGGTGCGCAGGTGGAGCGAAGGATGATGTAGTCCGTCGATAAACCAAGAGACATGCCGCTGGATTTGTGGTGTTGTACACAATTACGATGTGAGACGCAAGGCGGTTTAGCTTCTGGGTTATGTTCATTATTATCATATATGTACCGAAGAACATTGAAAACCGTCAGATGTACCATAAATAGATGCAATCAGTTCAGAGGCGAGGACAGAGGGTGCTGGGTCTATGTATTCATACAGGGGTGGTGGGCATATAGATTTGCACAGACGGTGGCGGGTACATAGAATGAGCTGCCAAAGGTCGTCGCTAAGGCAGAAGCTATGTCAATATTTAAAACACATTGGACAGGTGCATGGATAGAAAGGTTTAGAGTGATTTTTGCAAAACTCTGTAAGTGAGGTAGCGTAGATGGGGCACATTAGTCGGCATGGGCGAGCTGGGTTGAAGGAGCTGTTCCCTTACTGTGTGACTCCATGACAATTGGTAGATATACAGAGTACAGAATGAAGTTGTCAGATTTCTAGCTTCTCGTGGAGTATCATTTTTAAACAAAGTCCAATGTGTGCAATGGGGCAATACGAATCGAACAGTATCCTCGCATATGGAGGGATCGGGCAGAAGCTCGATAACGATGGAAAATAAGCCATTCCGCTGTGATGTGTGCTTTCAACCTTCTGTACCTTCTGGCAGATAAGAGCACGGGCAAGAAGAACTGACCCGATTTAGACATCTTTGATGATGTTGGGTATTTTTTTTCCCGAAGAAGCGTGAAGTGTAGATGGAGACAATGGTGTGACGTCTGGTCTGCATGATGGATTGGGCTACATTTACAACTCTCTCCAAATTCTCCCGGTCTTGTCAGATCTGTACCCAAACCAAAATGTAATCCAACCCGACAATATGATTTCTATGCTCCATCTCTAGAAGTGTTATAAGAATCACTGTAGACATGTCAATTGTCCCAGTCTCTTGATGAAGTAGAGATGATGGTGTGCCCTCGTAGGTTACACATCAATGTGATTACTACAAGCCATATCGTTGGTGATGTGACACATGGAACTTGAGCTCTCAACCATTCCGGAGCCATTGATGCAGATTGGGGCAAATACTCTACACTGCTTCCAGAAGTAAAAAACTATCTCCTTCGTCTTGAAAGAGGGGCCATTGTCATGACAACATGTCAATAAGCTCACTATTTCCTTCTTGTACTCCGTCCCGCCATTGCCCATCATTCGACCATTCACGATGATGTATTCTGCAAACTCATAGGTACAATTAGAGCCGAATATGGCCGTACGGTCGCGAGTGTAAAGGTGGTAAAGTAGCGGACTGTGAACGGATCCTTGCGATGCTCCAGTCTTCGAAGTTATTGTTGAAGAGGTGTAACTTATCCTTATTAATTGTGGGCTGTGGGAGCTAAAATTGACCATCCGGTGGTAGAGCGGGGAGGTGATCCCTCGGTCCAGGAGTTTGTAATATATCATCTTCCAACCGGCACAGAGTGGAGGATCTCCTCAATTGTTGTTCCTTTGACAGCCTCTTCCACCGCAGATAAATATTGACTCCATCTCTGCACCGAAAGTAAGTAGTTGCGCCGGAAAATATAACAAACGTTCAAAGACAAATAGACTGCCTCATGAATAGGAACGATGTAGAGTAATGTGGCCGAAAGGTGGGTGTGAGTGACTGGTGTAGAAGGGGCACATTGGTCCGCCTGGGCAAGATGGGTTGAAAGTCCCGTTTCCATGCCGTAGGACTCGATGACTCTATAACAATAGATAGACCAATGTGGAAGAGACAGAGTGCACAATATAGTTTGCAGGATTGCAGTGCATCAGCTACTGAGACAATGTCTTATATCCGCAATGGGGGAGAAGCGAATTGAAGAGTACACTAGTCCAAGGAGGGACCGTTTAGAAGCCTGTTAACGGAGGGAAATGAGTTATTCCTTAATCCGGTGGTGCTCACTTTTAAACTTCTGTACGTTGTGCGGGACTTCAGTCGGGAAAGAAGAACTGGCCGGTCTGGACAGGTCTGATTACGTTCGGTGGTTTTTTTTGCATCGTAAAGTGTAGATGGAGTCAATGGTGGGACGTCTGGTGTGTGTGATGGATTGGGCTGCGTTAATAACTCTGCAATTTCTCCAGGTCTTGGCAGACTCGTTCCCAATCAATCTCTGATGGAACTCGACAATGTGCTTTCTACGGTACATCCCGAGAAGCATGTAAGAGTGACTGGAGACATGCCAAACGTACACAGTCTCCTCATGAAGTAGAGGCATTGATGTGGCTTCTTGGATGTTGCATCGATGTTCTTCTTACCAACTGCCCAATGTAGCGGATCTGGTCAATCGCCCGTCGTTTCACAGACACTTGATTCGAGTAATAAATCTGGACTTCTGCTTCTACACCGCTTCAAAAATATCATCTTCTTTAAAAGAGATAGGGCCAAGGCTTAATACTCTGTGGACCAAGTACTAGTACATGTGATTCTGTAATTGGATAGCATTTACACAGATATTTGCTTGGCCTGTTTCTTTGTTCTATGACGACGAGTCTTGGTCCAGTCTCTGCACGATTCTCCACATGTGTATCACCGTCAGTAGCTATAGCAGGACTGTACTACTCTTTCCTTGTGTGTCCAAGCAGTAGGGAGAGGTGATGACTTTATTCCTTGGACTGAAGGAAGCTGCGCAGTGGGAATATCAAGGTGTTTACAACCATGAGAGGAAAAGGTAGGATGAATGCAGTATTTTACCCATGATGGTGAATCAAAAATCAGATATCATATGTTTAAGGTTAGAGGGGCAGGATTTTCTAGGAACCTGAAGAGATGACTTGGCGCAAAGAGGGTGCTGGGAACATGGTACGAACTTTGATAAGATCATGCGCTTCTGACATTACATATTTTTCCTCCCTGGACGGATGCCATCAGAGTCTTCTGAGTATATTATGTTTTACTCCAGAATTGCAGAGGCCCTGTAACTAATACGGTCCGCGATACAGTATCAGTTGTTTGACAATGATCTGTTTCCTGAGCCCACTCTTCACCTTGACTTCGCATTTGTCCAACAGTTCTTTTGTGTTTGACCCCATTCAACACCTTCTCTTTTATAGCAATACTGTTTGTGTTACATTGATAATCTTAGTCGTCATCATAGTACGAACATCTCTCTCTGATCATAGTTGCTAATCAAGTCAGATCATTATGTTAGGTGAGGTTGGGCTCGGTTTAATATCGTCACATGTTCCAAGGTACAGTGAAGAGTGTGTCCATTCAGTTAGAAATGCCAGACATAGATACAATCAGTCCTGCAGAAGAAGCGAAGAGGAAGATACTGAATTCAGAATATAGTTCATTACATTGAATATCATGCTGAACATTGTTGGTTATTTCCACCGAACCCCGAATCGCGGGGTGAAATGACTTGGAGCGAGGCCTAACATCGCCCGGCGCAGATTAAAGGCCGCGGGACTTACTATCGCCCGCCGGGGGCTTTAACATCGGGAGCCCCAGTTCGCCTCGACGCTGCAGTTGTACTGCTGGACCGCGGGAGAAGAACAAAGGGAAGAGATAAGACTTTTGCCTTTCATCACAGTGAGGATGTGTTGGAGATTCACTGTGATGGATGTTTTTGTAAAGTGTGTTAAGTGTGGGTCTTGGCTTTTATTGTAATGTTAAGTCTGTAGAAAATGCAATTTCGTTCAAACCACGCTGTTTGAATTACAATAAAAGGCATTCTATTCTATTCGATTCGATTCTGAATTGTCCGTTATGAGAATGAACAATATTTGTTTTCACGCCACATGGCATAATTTCATTCTCCGTAGAACTGGATAAGGGCAGTAGGAGAATTCGAGTTCTGTGAAAACACAAAGCAAATAATTCGTGCAAAAATATTATTTAAGCGCGCAGAAGTACACATCTGGAACCTAGATACATAGATACATAGATATATAGACAATAGGTGCAGGAGTAGGACCTTCGAGTCATCACCGCCATTCAATGTGATCATGGCTGATCATCCACAATCAGTACCCCGTTCGTGTCTTCTCCCCATATACCTTGACTCCACTAGCCCACAGAGCTCTATACAGCTTTATTTTGAATGCATCCAGTAAATCGGTCTCCACGTGCTTCTGAGTCAGAGAATTCCACAAATTCACAACTCTCTGTCTGTACAAGTTTTTCATAATCTCAGTTCTAAATGGCCTACCCCTTGTTCTTAAACTGTGACCCCCTGTTTCTGGACTCCCCCAACATCGGGGACGTGTTTTCTGTATCTAGCGTGTTCAATCCCTTAATAATTTTATGTCTCAAGAAAATCCCCCCTCATGCTTCTAAATGCCAGTAAATACAAGCCCAGTCGCTCCATGATTTCATCATTGCCAGTCCCACCACCCAGGGAATTAACCTCGTGAACCTATGCTGCACTCCCTCAATGGTAAGAATGTCCATCCACAAATGAGGAGTCCAAAACTGCACACAACCCTCCAGGTGTGGCTTCACCAGGGTCCTGTACAACTGCAGAAGGACCTCTTTGCGCCGATACTCAACTCACAACTTCTCGTTATGAAGGCCAACATGCCATTAGCGTTCTTAATTGCCTGTTGTACCTGCATGCTTACTTTCAGTGACTGATGTACAAGGACGCCCATGTCTCGTTGTACTTCCCCTTTTCCTCACCTGATACCATTCAGATAATAAGCTGCCTTCCCGTTCTTGCCACCTGTTGATAACCCCACATGAATCCACATTATACTGCATCTGCAATGCATCTGCCCACTCACCCAACCTGTCCAAACCGGCCTGCATCCCCATAGCATCCTCTACACTGTTCACGCTTCCATCCGGCTTTGTGTCATCTGCAATTCTTCTTTTAATTCCATCATCTAAATTATTAATATATATTGTAATTAGCTGCGGTCCAATGTCAATGTCAATATCCATGTCAATACCCAATTCTATACCATGTGCTATAATTTTTGCCACTAATCTCTCGTGTGGGACCTTAACAAATGCTTCCTGAAAGTCCAGGTACACTACATCCACTGGCTCTCACTTGTCCATTTTACTTGTTGCATCCCCAAAATGGATGATTCAATGCTTCTGCAACATATGAGACATTCCGCTGGTTTCATGGTGTTGTAAACAATGGAGATGACAGGCGCTTTAGGTTTTAGCTTCAGGTTTAGGGATATTATTGGCACATGTACCGATGTACTGTGAAAAACATTGTTCTGCATGCTATCCAAACAAATTACATATATCATAATTAGATATTATCGGTTCAAACGCGATGATACAGGGCACTGGGCATATGGATGCGCTCAGAGTGTGGTTGCTACATGGATTCGCACAGCGGGTGGCGTGCATATAGAATTAGCTGCCAAAGGAGGTAGCTGAGGTAGAAACTACACAGGATCTAAAATACACTTGGCCCAACACACATCGGAAGTGACACGGGACAAAAACGGCAGGTGGGACATGTGAATGGTGTACATTGATCGACGTTGGGAGGCTGCGCTGAAGGACCTGTTCCTGCGTTGTGTGACTCATGACAATAGAGAGAGCAAAGTGGAAATTAGAGAGAGCAGAATACATTTATCAGCATTGTAGCGCTATTTTATACATCAGTACCTTAGACACAATTCAATGACCAATGGGGTAGAGGGGATCGAATAGTGCCCTGGGCTATGGAGGGACCGTTCATATGCCGGATAGCGGAGGAAATGAACCAATTTCTAAGTCTTGTGATTCGCGCTTACAAACATCTCTAGCTTTTGCCGGATAGGTGTTGGGGAAAGAAAAAAACTGACCGGGATTTGCCAAATCTTTGATTTTGTTGGGTGTTTAGGTAATGTTATGCAGCGTGAAGTGCTGATGAAGACTATGATTGGTCTGGGCTCTGAGATGGACTGGGCTATATTTACAACCCTCTGCAATATCTCGCGGTCTTGGCATAGTTGTTCCCAAAACAAGTTACGATGCAACGTGACAATAAGCTTCTTACCATGTTTTTGCAAGTGTAACGGGAGACGTGATGAATGTATTTTTTAATTGCGTTTGTGTGCCTTCCTGTGTGTTGCATCAATGTGATTGCACCGCGTCAGTGGCAATATTGACAGGAACCTGAAGGAAATACTTTACACTCCGACGGTGGTGGATGTATGGAACAAGCGGACTGAGGAGTTGTCTCACGGTGCGAGTCCACCCACGAGTGATCCCGAGTGAAAGAAAAAATCACACTCGTGGTTGTCTACGAGATTCCAAGCTTATGTTCACGAGTTTAAACGAGTTCCCACGTGTATGTCTGAGTTTGCCGTTCTCTTCTCATTTCTGCGATGTACCAATTTCCTCTCCCCAGTTACCAAGTTCCTCTCCCGAGTTACTCTTGAGCTAACCGTGTATGAAGGTCTGAAATAGAGGAGCTGGACAGCATCTCATACAGTAAGTATATTCTGATTCAGTATTGAAAGTTATTCAATTTCAGAACTTAAAAAAACTAGGCAGGATCTCGGCCCCGCACTCGCTGCCATTGTGCAGCAAGGAGGCGGTGGCGGCGAAGCAACAGTGTAAAAGAAGACAGCTACATCCTGCGGCTTTGAGTTAAAGATAGAATTCAGCGCGGCCGCATCTATTGACATGACCTCCAAAGGGAAAATGCGCACCGTCCAATGCCAGAGCGTTTCTCTCTGCTTCCTCTACGTGGGTATTCCCTCAGTATGGTCACTCAGTGGGACAGGCAGCATATCCGGAGAGAAGGAATGGGTGATGGGATGACGTTTCCAAAATTCTGCTGCGTCTTTGTGTTACTCCAGCACTGTGTGTTCACTTTTTGTCAAACAGCATCTGCCCTTTCTTGTGTATGACATCATTTGTATCCGTGGCAGTTGATTGTCGCTCCCTTCAGTTTCCCAGGGGGTCGGGACGGGACTGGAGTTGGGAGGGAAACGTGGGGTGGTAGGGAAGGAGAGGTGAGTGGGGGGAGGATGGGTGGGGGGGGGGGTGCTGAATGACTTAGTACGGGAGGCAAGTGTAGGAGAGGTGTACTCACTGTGTCGGCAGACACTTTGATAGTGATTGCCCACCATTCTCAAAAGCCGGTGTGTCTCCCTGTCCGTGGGATAGCAGGGGGCGATCAAACAACACAATACACCCCTCCCTCCACGCCAACACGACGGGCACCGATCCCAAGGCTTTAGCGTCAGAAACAGCGGGCAGGCGACAATCACCCGCCATGACGCGAGAGAGATCATGCACTATTGTAGGTCTCCTTTACACGTCGGTGTTTTTGTCTTTCTCCATCTCATTGTTGGCCCTGTCTGTCGCCATCCCATCCCCCACCACTCTGCTTCCCGGCCATGTGTGTGACCCCTTCCCTCCCCTCTCCAGCTCCCCGCCCATTGCACCGGGCGCGGGGGCTTCGCACCGTCTTCACGTCGGCGACGCCAGCAGGTCAGTGCCAGTCGCCCCGGGGCAGTTGCTCGGGGGCTCTCTCCCAGCATGGCCCCGGAACGGAGTGGGGGGGATGAGAGTCAGCGGGCATGCCGGCTCTGCCATACCATGGGCCGTGCCGTCCAAGTTGGCGTCTCGGGGTAGTCCTATTTGCCTGCACGTGGCCCATAGCCCTCTAAACCCTTCCCATCCATTGATCTGTCGTTAATAACCTCAAGAAAATTCCTGCTTCAGTTTCCTGGGTCCAACTCAGAGAGAAGTCTCCCCCCTTTCCAGGGTTAATCGTTCCACTGTTTATAATGCTCTCTGCATTATGCAGTCCTCGACAGTGAACCCCATGGGCAATCACTACCAAAGTGTCTGCCCATACAGCCCGTGCACTTGTCTCCCGTACTAAGTCACCTCAACCCCCCCTCCCCTCCATTCCCCTCCCCTCCCCTCCCACCCCATCATTTCCCTCCCAACTCCACTCCCGTCCCGACCCCCTGGGAAACTGAAGGGAACGACAATCAACTGCTACGGATGCAAATAATGTCATACACAAGAAAGGGCAGATGCTGGTTGACAAAAGTGAACACACAGTGCTGGAGAAACACAAAGAGCAGCAGAAATTTGGAAAAGTCATCCCGTCACCCATTCCTTCTCTCCAGAGATGTTGCCTGCCCACTGAGTTAAAGAGTGCCCACGGTAGACTCACGAATCACTGCGGTAAACTCACGGGCTACTACGTTCTTACAACGAGTTTAAATGTTTCAAATTTTAACTTCAAGAGTGAATTTGACTCGTGGAAATCTTTAATCATGTTTAAAATTTTTCAAGAGTTAACAAGTTTCCCAGGTACCTGCCGTTAGCGCCACGAGTCGCTAAGTTGCGTCCACGAGTTCCGACGTTCCCGCTACGTTAATTGTACGTGATTACCACGAGTTTAATTTGTTTTAAACTCGGAGTCACTCGTGGATCGACTCGCACCGTGAGACAGGGGTTAGTTGAAAAGTGTTCTGCAGCAAGAATGTTTGGAAATATCGGTGCCAATTCACCAGTAGTAAGAAACAGATAGGTAGTTGTTGAGCAATAAATGTTGAGCAGGAACTGATTCTGGAATAATATTCAGGTGCGCCCACGAGCAACACCGGTGTTTGCCGACATGTACTTTGAAAAATTAGACCACACTCCATGCGTTTCATCAATATCGGAGTTTTGATGAGGTCATTAACTTCTGACATTACACATTTCCCCTTTCACCGACGATGTCTTCTGTCATCTGAGTATATCATGTTCTCCTTTTGTATTTCAGCTGCCGGGGAATGACTACGCTGCGCAGTACATTATCAGCATGTTTATTGTGTTCTTACACCCGTCCCCACACTTCACCTTCTCTTCGCATTTGCCCAACAGTCCATTTGTGGTTAACAGCCATTCATCAACTTCCCTTTTACATCATCACCGTCTGTGTCTCGTTTACAATCTCAGTCAGCGTGATAATGCGAACATTCCCGCTCTGATCAGAATTATTTCTTATCTCACGTGTCATTTGGTCAGGTTAGATCTATTATTATCACATGTACCGAGCTGCAGTGGAAAGAGTTGTTTTGCATGCTATTCACTTGGTTCAAATATCCCAGACACAAAAGCAATCAATGTAAAGACAAGTGCAATAGATCGGGTAAATGGGAAGATACAGAATGTAGAATATAGTTCATGATACAGAATATCATGCTGAATGTGGTTCTTTATTTCCACCCAACCACGATTTGTTCGGGTATTTGGAACAATGAACAATCGTTGCTCAAGCCACATTGCATAATTCCGGTCTACCGTTCTCCTAGGAGTTGCACCTTTGCATTTGGAGGAATAGAGATCTGTACAAACACAAAACCATCATTGAACCTGATGTAAAATTCGTGTTCAACCGTGCCGGGGTGCATAGCTTGAAATGTTAATGATGCAATGCTTCTATTAACTATGAGTCTTGGTTTGTGAAGGTGTAAACAATTAAGTTGCAAGGGGCATTAAGATTTAGGCTTCATGTTTAGGTTTATTAATGCCATGTGTATTGAGGCGCGTGATAAAGCAAAGGGGGAGATACAGAATGCAGAACATAGTTCGCAGCATGATAGCGCATATGTTCCATGGACATATATCCACCAAGGTGTAGGGATGTTTTGAACAATACTCTGATAATGGAAGAGAAGAATCTATTCCTATGTGTAGTTGTGCGCTTTCGAGCGCTTGTACTTTCTACTGGACGGGAGAAGGGGTGGAAAGGAATGGTCGTGTTGGGACACGGCTTTTATTACGTTTGTTGCTTTTGCGAGGCAGCGTGGTAGAGATGGGGCCAATGTGCGAGGTCTGGTCTGTGTGATGGACTGTGCCTCATCTATAATATCTCTACAACTTCTAGCCGTCTTGGGCTGAACATTTCCCAAACTAAGCTGCGATGTATCGCGACAGTATTCTTTCTATGGTCCATCCGTAGAGGTTTGTAGAAGTTCTGTCTGTCTCCACCGAACGTTGAGTTTGCCTTCTTGTCTACCTCATCTATGTGTTTGATGCTGGACTGATCGGTGGTAATAATAACAGCAAGCAACTCGATGCTCAACAATTTCCACTTCTGCACAATTGATGCTGATTTGGCGCGTGTACTTCACCATGCCTTTCCATCTTGTTCACATCGGGGAAGTGGGTATTTTCAAGACACGATTCCAGTCAGTCCTCTCTCTCTCTCCTGCCTGTATTGCGCATCATCATTTTTGTGATCCGACACACTACAGTGGTGTTGTCTGCGAGCACGTTGACGGAGTTGGGGCCGTACTCGGCCTTGAGTCGCGAGTGTAAACGGAGAATATTAGGGAACTGAGAATGAATCCTTGTCGGGCAGCGGCGATGAGTGTTATTGTGAGGAAGTTGTTGTCACGTAACCTGACTGATGAGGACTGTGGGCCAGAAAGTTACGGATCCCGTGGCAGAGGAAGGATGGGATTCCGAGATCCCAGAGTTTGGAGATAACCGCCACACCTCGCCCCCAGCAGACACAGCTACACATGGCCTTATGCACAATGCCAAACTCGAGTCTGTTCCTACATTCAATATCACAATTACCGGGGTGACCTTAATTTCCACGTCTAGATCCATTAGTCTTCTTTTCTTTAAGGTCCACAAATGTATTCGCTCCAACCCTGTTTGTACTTAACAAACGAGCGTCGCTACTCTCTGGGATAGAGGGTACAGTTGGCTCAGATATATTTTCGAGAGTATTTTACACCTAACTCAGTAACTCCATGGTGAAATGTTATTCTGAAACATTGATCCAAACGTCATGATTCACAAACCCATTGTGTAATTCTTTCAACGTCTATCCTGTCAGAGCCTCGTAGAATTCTAACATGTAAAAAAAATAATTTTGCATTGATCCAAGTATGTTCCTGGAGGTTCCTTGGTCTTTTATGTGGGCGAGGTGGGGAGGGGGAAGGGGGAAACCGTTTCCCTGTCACTTCTTGGTCGGTATGCGTCAATACTCAGAGCCGCATCTCCCCACCCCCTCTCCTCGCGGCATATCATCTGGATTGGCGCGGCCTTTCCTGCCGTAGACCGGCCAGAGCTTCATCGGCGGCGCAACACTGAATTACCATCGCGGAGCGGGGCGATACCTTAGTGGGGATCGCCGTGTGGAGCTCCGGAGAATTGGGCCTGCTGATTAACACCGTGGAGCTGTGGTTTGCGTGGCTTCCACCGCGAGCGGCGCTGACTTTTAACCTCGCGGAGTCTGGGCTCCTTGCCGGGGATCGCCAGCGTTGGATCTCCGCCCAGCTCGGCCTGTGGACTTCGGGAGCCGCTGTCTCCGGTAGGAATTGGCCGATTTGGAAACTCCAAGCCGCTGAAAGTGGTCTTCCGTTCCGACGCCGGTGCTCCGATCATCCCGGCGAGATGGCCCGAAACATCAGGCCGCCGTAGCGGCGACTTCGGGGCCGACTAGCGGTGAACAAAGAGGAAGGGGACTGAACTTGATTTCCTTCCCTCACAGTTGGAAACGTTGATTCTGCTGTGTGGGGATGTTCATGTTAAATTCTATCGTGTATTGTGGTTTTTTTATTCGTATGGCTGTATGGTAATTCAAATCTCACTGTACCAATTGGTGCTTGTGACAATAAATGTCTCTTCAACTCTCTGTAAACCGCAGATTAAAGAATCTTATCAATTAGTGTAATAAGAGTGACAAGCGTGTAAACGTGCCCACACCGGTCAACATGTCACAGCTACTCTAATCGATTGTTGGTCCTTTGACAACCAATTCATCCGAGGGATAAATCTCGACTTCTATCTCGCCATCTAGTTGATGGTACTGTAAGTGGCGTATTCCCTAAATTAGATAGTTGGAAGGCATCATACTCTGCTGACCAAGTGCTAGTAAATGGGATTTAGTAATTGGATACTATTGATATAGACCGTTGTTGGGCCTGCTTCTCTGTTCTGCGACTCTGTGACACACGACCCAGTCTTGCACAATTCTCCACATGTGGTATCACCGTCACTAGTTATGGCAGGGGTTCGCTACTTTTCCCTTGAATGGGTCGAGATATAATGAGAGATACGGGCATTATTCCTTCGAGTGCCGGAGGATGAGGGATGGTCTTATGATTATGTATAAAATCATGAGGAAAATATTCGGCTTGGGCAGTTTGCATCCTAGCGGCATAAACATTGACTTATGCAATTTCCGGTAGCCCTTGCTGTCTCCTCCCCTTCTCAGCTTTTCCTCAGCACTTGGGCTCCTCCTCTTCCTTTCTCCTTTCTTCTCCCCGCCTCCACCTTACATCAGTCTGAAGTAGGGGTTCGGCATGAAACGTTGCCTATTTCCTTCGCTCCATAGATGCTGCTGCACCCGCTGAGTTTCTCCAGCACTTGTGTCTACCATAGATAAGGTTAATGCACTTTTACCCAGGGAATCAGAAACCATCTTAGATATCGATATCGTCTGTTTCACATGGACAATCTTAGAAGCCATCATACTACGAACATTCCCGCTCTGATCATGAATGCCGCTTTTCTCAGATGATTAGCATTGGTAAGGCTAGGCAAATGTTTACTAGTGTGATATGTACCGAGGAATAGTGAAAAGCTTTGTTTTGCATCCGATCCACTCAGATCGGATAGATCGTGCAGAGGAGCAAACAGTTCAAACTCAGATACATCAGATAGACCAATGGGAATGTACAGAATACAGAATATTGTTCGTGATGTTATGCTCAATATTGCCTTTTATTTCTACGAATCCCAGGATTGTCCGTGGATGAACATCATTTGCTCAGCCCACATTGCATAATTCAGACCGCCGTGGAACTGGTCATGTGCTGTTGGTGAATTCGAGCTGTAAAAATGCAAAGTTAGTACAATGGGCAAAACGTATCATTTGACTGTGCCGAGGTCCACAGCTGGAACGATGTATGATGCGTTGCTTCTGTGAGCCATGGGACATCCCGCTGGGTTCGTGGTGTTGTGAACTATTAAGATGGGAAGGGCATTAGGTTTTAGCCACGTTTATTATCACAGGTATCAAGGTACAGTCTAAAACTTGGTTGTGCATGCTGTCCAAACTGATCAGATATAACATATACATATTCAATCAGTTCAAACACGAGGACACAGAGTGGTGAGTCTTTGTATAAACACAGAGGGTGGTCAGTATGTGGATTCGCACAGGGGTTGGTGGGTTTATAGAACGAGCTGCTAGAGGAGATAGGTGAGGCTAAAACTATCACAAAATGTAAAGACATTTGGACAGGTATGTGAAAAGGAAAGGTTAAAAATGATAAGGGCCAAACATAGCAGGTGGGACTTGTGTAGATCGTGCACATTGGTCGGTTAGGGCGATGGGTGTATGACTATGTAAATAGATGAAGCAAAGTGGACGACACAGAGTGCAGAACACAGTTTTCACCATTGTATCGCATCGTTGTTCATCAGTTTGTGAGACAACGCCCAATGCCACAATGGGTTAGAGGCTGTTGTGAGACAACGCCCAATGCCACAATGGGTTAGATGCTCTTCTGAGACAAAGCCCAAAGCCGCCATTTGCCCGGCGGAAACCAGCACCACTGCGTCACTAGTGTTTTCAAGGATGATGAATGAATGAAGTTTGAGGCAAATTGAACAGAACCAGAATTCTGGAGGTAATGTTCAGACGCCTGATAACGGAGGGTAATAAGCTATTCATCTGTCCCGTGGTGTGTAATTCAGAGCTGACCTCGGACTCAATCCTTTCATACCTGATTACATTAATCTTCATTTCCCTGTTGTCCAAAAAACATGTTCGCCCAGCCATATTTGTACTGGATAAATGAGCGTCACTATTTTCTGGGTAGGAGGTACAGTGTATTCAGATATGTTTGACAGGATAAATTCCATCTAATCTCAGTCATCCAATTCGTATTCTGAAACATTTATCCTTACTAAATTATCCAGCAACCATTTGTGTATTTCGCTGAATATCCATCCTGTCAAGGCCTCTCAGAAGCCGACATTTATTGTGTCAATAAAATTACTTGTCGTTGTTCCAAACTGCACAGAGTAGACGTTCTAATAAACTGTTGGTCCTTTGACGGCCATTTTTTCCGAGGGATAAATCTCCAGTTCAGTCTCTGCACCGAGCTGAAGACGCGCATCGTGTTCCTTGAAAGATATAACGTCAAAGCATAACAGTCTGCGGCCAAGGGGGAAGGGGTGACTACAAAGAGAGTGGGGCCTCTCATGGATCAAAGCGGTCACCTCTGTGTGGAGCCACAGGAGATGGACAAGATCCTCAATAAGTATCTCTCTGTATTTTTCGAGGATAAAAACTGTCGGACGGTGGATCTTGGGACAGTCAATGGAAGTGTCTTGAGAGCAGTCAGTGTTACCGTCGAAGAAGTACTGATGGTACTATCGTGTATCAAGGTAGACAAATCTCCAGGGCCTGATCTCACATATCCGAGGAGATTGTACGAAACTAGAGTGGGAATTGCGGGAGCCCTCGTTGAAATTTACGTGGTCAAGGAGCGGAAGTAGGCCATTCGGCCCTTCGACCCAGCACCGCCATTCACTGTGATCATGGTTGATCATCCACAATCAGTGCCCCGTTCCTGCCTTCTCCCTATATCCCTTGAATCTGCTATCTTTAAGAGATCTATCTAACTGTTTCTTGAAAACATCCAGAGAATAGGCCCCCACTGCCTTCTGAGGCAGACAATTCCACAGATTCACAACTCTCTGGGTAAGAAAGTGCTTCCTCATCTCCGTTCTAAATGACTTGTCGCTTATTCTTAAACTGTGGCCCCTGGTTCTAGACTCCTCCAACATCGGGAACACGTTTCCTGCCTCTAGCGTGTCCAATCCCTTAATAATCTTATACGTTTCAATAGCATCCCCTCTCATCCTTCTAAATTCCAGTGTATACAAGCCCAGTCGCTCCATTCTTTCGACATCTAACAGTCCCGCCATCCCGGGAATTAACCGTGTAAACCATAGCAAGAACGTCCTTTCTCAAAATCGGTGACCAAAACTGCACACAATACTCCACGTGTGGTCTCTCCAGGGCCCTGTCCAACTGTAGAAGGACCTCTTAGCTCCTATACTCAACTCCTGCTGTTATGAAGGCCAACATGCCATTAGCTTTTGTGACAATATCCATGTAATTTATACATATGAGCTGTATTCATACTCGCACATGCTCAGACTTGCGCATAAAATTATGTAAATCAGTCAGTGACATTTAACTTGGAAATAAATAATTCTTGCTTTTGATTCCTACACGAGTGTGTGTGGAGCCATCTTTCTCCGTCTAATATGTGCTAGTTTTACCTACGTCATAAGCAGACACATATCAAAACATGGTGGCATCGGTGAAAGTGAAGATTTGTGGATAAAATGGACGCTATGATGATTAGCAAAAATGCTTTGAAAAGCTTTCAGGAATCAGTGTTTCAATGCTCAGCGACCGACTAGCCGCATGCCTGAGTGGAATGAGATGCAGGCCAGTGAGCACACAACGATAAGGCGCCGTGTGTAAATCAGTGCTGTGGGAGACTGCTTAAACATAGCACACGCTGCATGGAAACAGATAAAAACAAGTTTTGTTTCAATATATTTTGTATATTAGTAGAAGATATTAGAGAATATTACGCAAATTGCGCAGTGGTGCGTTGCGCTTAAAGCTAAACGATACGTAAGCGATTAAGAGAGACGGGATACTCTGATATTTGAATTGAATTGAATTGAATTTCCTTTATTGTCATTCAAACAATAGTTTGAACGAAATTGTGTACCTTGCAGTCAAGACAGAGAAAAAGAAACAAAACACACAATGAACACAATTTAACACAAACATCCATCAGAGTGAATCTCCAGGCACCTCCTCACTGTGATGGAAGACAAAAAGCCTTATCTCTCCCTTGCTTGTTCTCCCGCTGCGTCGCGGCGATCGACGCTCTCGATGTTGAAGCCCCCGCCGGGTGATGGGTAAATCCCGCGGCCGATTCCAAGCTCCCCGAACGGGCCGACTCAAACTCCGCGACCCGGGGTGGACGAAGCCGCCACCCTCCAGTCCAGCTGTTGCGGGAGCTGCCGAAAACCAGTTACCAAGCAGGGACCTGCGAGCTCCCGATGTTACCGTCCACAGAGCCCGCGGCCGACACCCGCGAAGCTCCGGAGTCGGGTCGCAGCCACAGCTCCACCTCAGCCTCCGAAGTCAGCCAGCCAGGCTCTGCCACAGGAGCCCCCATAGTCGATTCAAGTTTGAGGCCGCCAGCTCCACGGTATTAGGCCTCAGTGCAGACGCAGACGGAGATATGACAAGGAAAAAGACGCAACCCCGTAGAAGGAAGATATTAAAAAAATCTTCCCCCCTCTCCCCACATATACACAACTAAACATAAACTAAAACATAGCCTAATAAGACAAAATAAAACAAAAAAAGGCAAAGACAGGCGACGGCAGGCGAGCCGCAGCTGCTTCCGGATGGAAGTGGCGGCGCAGGCCAGTTCATCTTTCCACGTGGCTCCACCACCCAATCTAAAGCTCAAAGAGAAGCGGGTGGAAGAGTGGAAAATGTTTAAACAAATGTACGAAAATTATCATTACATGACTACTGCCCCATAGAGTATCTCCCTATCAGTACTACAACACAGTGTGTTATTACATCAGTACTACTCCACACTGTCACCCCGTCAGTACAACCCCACAGTGTGTCATTACATCAGAACTACCCCACAGCGTGACACTTCATCAGTAGTATTTCACAGTGTCATTTCATCAGTACTACTGCACAGTGTGTCACGCCATCAGTACTACTGCACAGTGAGTATCTCCATCACTACGTCCACACCGTGTTTAACGCCATCAGTACTACTGCACAGTGAGTATCTCCATCACTACGTCCACACCGTGTTTAACGCCATCAGTACTGCCCCATCGTGTGTCACTCCATCAGTACTATCCCACAGTGTATCACGCCAATCGTACTACCCTATATATTGTCACTCCAACCTTACTACCCCACAGTGTGTCTCTCCATCAGTACTACCCCACCTTGTGTCCATAACATCAGTACTATACCACAGTGTCTCTCCATCAGTACTACCCCACGGTGTGTCGTTCCACCAGTACTATACAAGTGCGACATTCCATCCGTTCTATCCCACAATGTGTCACTGTATCAGTACTACCCCATAGTGTGTCAGTCTATCAGTACTCTATCAGTGTGGGGTGTGGCGGCGCCTAACGGCAGCGGCTCGACTACAGTCATCTGTCTTTTTTTATTTTTGTGTTGTTAAATGTATGTCTTGAGCTAGTTTTTATTATTTTTATAGCTGTGTATATGTGGGGGGTGGGGGGTGGGGCTGTGGGGGAACCCGTTTAATCTCTTCCCTGTGCGGGGACCCGACTGTTTCCCTGTCGGGTCTCCGATGTCGTTGGGCCTAACATCGAGGAGCCGGCGGCGGCCTCCGGCCGGGGACGAACCGGAGGGCTCCAGTCGCGGAGCCTGCGGACTCGACATCGAGGAGCCGGCCGTCTTCGGAGCGAGAAGAGCTGTGGTGGCGCATGGCTGCGACCCGACTTTGGAGCTTCGGAGACTCCAGCCGCAAGCCCGGTGGACAGTAACATCGGGAGCTCGCAGGTCCCGGGTGGGAGACAGCTTTTCCGAGCTCCGCAACGGCAACTTCTCCCGCTGGAATCGCGGGGTTTAAAGGACACGGAGCCGGGGCCTAACATCGCCCGGCACGGCTTAAACGGCCACAGGACTTACCATCGCCCGCTGGGGGCTTAACATCGTGAAGCCCAGTCGCCTCGACGCTGCAGTTGGACTGCTGGACCGCAGGAGAAGAACAAAGGGATAATACATAGATACATAGATACATAGAAAATAGGTGCAGGAGTAGGCCATTCGGCCCTTCGAGCCTGCACCGCCATTCAATACGATCATGGCTGATCATCCAACTCAGTATCCCGTACCTGCCTTCTCTCCATACCCCCTGATCCCTTTAGCCACAAGGGCCACATCTAATTCCCTCTTAAATATAGCCAATGAACTGGCCTCAACTACCCTCTGTGGCAGAGAGTTCCAGAGATTCACCACTCTCTGTGTGAAAAAGTTTTTCCTCATCTCGGTCTTAAAGGATTTCCCCCTTATCCTTAAGCTGTGACCCCTTGTCCTGGACTTCCCCAACATCGGGAACAATCTTCCTGCATCTAGCCTGTCCAACCCCATAAGAATTTTGTACGTTTCTATAAGATCCCCTCTCAATCTCCTAAATTCTAGCGAGTATAAGCCAAGTCTATCCAGTCTTTCTTCATATGGAAGTCCTGACATCCCAGGAATCAGTCTGGTGAACCTTCTCTGCACTCCCTCTATGGCTATAATGTCCTTCCTCAGATTTGGAGACCAAAACTGTACGCAATACTCCAGGTGTGGTCTCACCAAGACCCTGTACAACTGCAGTAGAACCTCCCTGCTCCTATACTCAAATCCTCTTGCTATGAAGGCCAACATACCATTCGCTTTCTTCACTGCCTGCTG
>JAXLNO010001158.1:0-12500 GCA_038087875.1 Malacoraja senta | reverse complement strand
TTGTGATTCAGAAGGATCCAGGGTGTTTGCGGCGAGCTGCACAACGTAGCGCAGCCGGGAATGTCCCCGGTGAGCAGGACCGCCCTTCATTCGGCCCGGTAGTCACGGCTCGCCCACCGCGGACGGCGATGGGAGCCGCGCCTCGGTAGCGAGGATGGAGCCGCGAGCAATGACAGCGAGCGAGGTGGACGGTCGGAGAGAGAGGAAGGCCGCCGGGAACAAAGGGGGTTCCCGGTGCGGCGGCAGGCAGGAGATATAACTATTCGGTCAACGTTTATAACTTTGTCGGCGTCAAAATGTGGCGAGACTTGTGTACGGCCTCGGTGAGGTCTGCTACATGGTTTTACCGGGTTGTCTGTAAAACTAAGTATTTCACTCTACCTGGGGACACGTGACAATAAAGTACCATTGCATCATTGACATTCTTGCAAACGCTTACACTTACACTCACACACACACACACACTCCAACTGATTCACACAATCTCACACATTCACACTTAAATACACGTGCTAACACACTCATGCATGGACACACACACTCATACTGTCACACACACACAATAACCAATGCGAGTCAGGATGCATCTCTGGAGAAGTTTAGTTGAGTTTTTACAGTTTGGTTTAGTTTATTGTCACGTGTACCGAGGTACAATGAAATGCTTTTGCTGCGTATAGATAGCTTTTACAGTGTATAGATACATGATAAGGGGATAACGTTTAGTGCAACGTAATGCCAGGAAAGTCCCATCAAGGATCGGCCGATGGTCACCATAGATGTAGATAGTAGTTCAGCACTGGTTGTGATAGGATGATTCAGTTGCCTGATAACAGCGGGGAAGAAACTGTCCTTGAATCTGGAGGTGTGCGTTTTCACACTTCTCTATCTGTTGCCTGATGGGAGAGGGGAGAAGAAGGAATGACCAGGGTGAGAATCGTCGACTTTGCAGCTGGCCTTGCCGAGGCAGCGTGAGGTATAAATTGAGTCAATGGAAGGGAGATTAGTTTGTGCCATCGTCTGGGTGACGTCCACAATTTGCTGCAATTACTTACTGTCTTGGATGGAGCTTCTTCTTCTTGCGATTGAAACAAAAACAAAGGTATAGTTAGATCTCAAGCCGGTGTTGAGCAGCCAGGTTGTTGTCTCTGTTGGCGTCATTGTCTGCCAGGCCCTGACAGAGCTCCATTTGGTGGGTGGTAGAGCGGGCACCCAGAGATGACATGGTTGGCTGTCTGTTGTTCTGCTCCACATTCACAGGCTGGGCTCTGGCGGAGCCCCCATCTCCACATACTGGCATTGAAATGCCCAACTCCAGTACCAAGTCTGTTGAACTTAACCCATGCCCCTCTGGGGAGCTCAGACCCTGGACAGCTTTTATCTGGTGAAGAGATGTAGCTGTGTAATGGAGATGAGGTTGCCTTCCACTCCTGTGACCACTTGGTGGCTATCCAGTGTGCTTTTGTGTCAGTTGGCTGGATGGATGCTAGGAGTTGTTTTCCATGTGGAGCAAAGGGGTGACGGTACTTCAGTCGGGGTGGCCTCTGCTCTCTGCTGATAGCCTGATGGAGGAGGTGATCTGGGTCCATGGCACGACGAGATAGTGCCAGAGTTGCTCCTTGCCTTCGGATCCCTGCAGGCGGAATGCCCGCAAGTATAGGGAGCTGCTCGACTGGAGTAGGTTGAAGGCACCCAGTGATGGTTCACAAGGTGCTGTTCAGGCTCGTGTCTACCAGGCTAGTATGTCTGCTTCTACTCCATACGGGTGCGCAGTACTCAGCTGGAGCATACACAAGAGCTAAGATAGAGGTGTGAAGAGTTGATGGGCTGGCTCCCCAACTTGTTCCTGCCAGGCATCGGATGAGGCCGCTACGTGTCGGGACCTTGTCGCGGAGACCAGCCAGGTGTTGACGAAATGTAAGCGACCTGTTCAGCTTTACGGAGCTGCCCAGATGGAGCTGTTCCCAAACCAAGCTGCGATGGTTTTTGATTAAAAATACCTTGTATGGTGCAACTGTAGAAGTTGGTGAGAGTTGTAGGCGACATGCCGATCTACCTATGCCTTCTCAGAACATGAATAGGTGACGTTTCTGGTCGGGATCCTTCTTCAGACCGGTTGTGGTAGGAAGGGGAGAAGACTGGAACAGAGGGAGGCAGGAAAACGTGAGTTGAATGATGTGCGGATGCAGATTAATAGGGTTGTTATAGTCATGTGGTTGATACCTGAGATTCAACTATATAAGGAGTGAGATCAAGATTGAAGAGGATGGAATTATAAAGAGAGGGGAAGGAATATCGGTGGAAGGGGAGGGGTAGAGGAGATGAGTGGGTGGGAATCCGTTTGAGGCACGAGGAAGAGCGAGGGGACAGCGGGAATTTTCACGCTAGCTACCTAACATTGGAGAATTCAATGCTCATACCATTAGGTTGCAAGGTACCAAAGCGGAATATGAAGTGGCGGTCTTTCAGTTTGCATGTAGCCTCACTCTGGCAATGGAGGAGGCCCAGGGCTGAAAGGTCAGTGTGGGAAGGGGAGTTACAATGGTTAGCAACGGGGAGATCCGGCAGGCCTTGGCGGAACGAGGGTAAGTGTTCCTCTAAAACGTCGCCGAGTCTACGCTCGACCACGCCGATGTAAAGGAGACCATATCTGGAACACCGCATGCAACACATGAGATTAGAGGAGGTGCCGGTGAACAACTGTCTCACCTGGAAGTGTTGCTGGAGTGTGAGGGAAAGGGTATATGGACAGCTGTTACATCCCATGGTGGCTCACCGTTTTAACCGCACTTCTCAAGAAAGGCGTTGGAGAGAGAAGTGAGGGCGAGCAGGAGGAGAGTTGGGGAAATGGAGAGACAGATACGGAGTACAAAGATGAAAGGGAGCGATAGCGGAGAAGACGAAAGTGGAAGAGGTGGAGGGAGATTGATCTATTAAATGTAGTGTGGGAAGATGGAGAAAGAGAAGAGATCAGAGCGAGTGGGTTGGTAAAAGGGAGAGAGGGAAGGGTCAGAGAGATACAGAGAAACGGAGGGAGAGATGCAGTGAGAGTGAGAGGGGAGGGAGGGGTAAGGGAAGAAAGGTTGACAGAGATATGCCGGCGCAGAGAGGGAGAATAGAGAGAGTAGGGGGGAGAGTGACAGTTCAGAGAGAGGACAGCAGTGAGGATGGAGGGTGAGAGAAAGGCAGGAGGAAGAGGTGCTGCATCATTCGCCGTTTTGTGTAGGTTTGGGACAAATCTGAGGCGGCAATGTTTCTGTTCTCTGGGTGTCTTTGTGAGTCTCTGGGTCGTTCATCCACAGAAGGTGTTGAAGGCAGAGAATGTTATTGTCGCAGGGCAAAGTCAGATCCACTCCAGGCAAGCAGGGAGTGAATGGATACCGGGGTCAGTCAGCGGGAGTGTGGGGTTGGGGTCACAGTCAGTCAGTGAAGCCGCGATCTTATTGAATGGTGAAGCAGAGTGGAGGGTAGGGGGGGCATTTTAGTCCGAGGTGATGTGTTGAACTAATTCCTCAACCTGTGGACAAAGGTCGCCCAGTCCAGTCCACCTTCAAACTGGGCACCAGAAGCCCTGAGAGGGTCCCTGGAATTTGGCATTGCCTTGCTGAGTGAAACGGATTGAAGGAAATCAGACAAACAACATAAGGTGGAGAGTTGGATCTGGTGGAGTTTGAAACAATATCCCCTTTGCTGGAACAATGCCGCCTCTCCCAATTTCCATCCCTCAGTATCAATCGCCACAATTCCCAGTCTTTGGAGTTTATCAATCAATTCCCTGAATAAATCACAACCTGTCTGTCTCAGCAGGGATTTCACTCGGCTGATGTCATCTATTTGTGAATCATTTCAACATCTCTATTTTTAAACTCTGTTGAAACTTCACTGTCCCGGTGGAGACGGAAAATGGTATAAAATCTCCAGGAATGTTCTACCTCAGTATTTCATTCCGAGACATTACCGGTAGCTCACGGGGACACGTCGCTGGGCAGAGAAAATGGGGCAGCATCTTTATGAATATTTCGATGTGGAGAAAATCCTGTACGTGATCATTGCTGCCGTTGGAGTCCCTGGTAAGTGAGCAGAACAATTCAAGTTTTATAACTCCGTGTGTTAACTGGTGTTGACCTGATTCTCATCATGTTACAAGTTCCCAACTGATGATCGTTGTACAAGATTATGTGAAGAATATCAATCCTCTCAGTGAAATATTTGTGAATTAACGCTGTGATTTGTCTTATTTCCAGACAGCTGAAACTAACCCTCTTTTTCTCCCACTGCTGCCGGCCGGGAGCCACTAGAATGTTGTTCTTGCCTTCAGTGGGACCTTGCCCAGTTGTCCCTGTGCTCGGGACAGGCAGGCAGGCAGGCAGCTCTCCGGGACGGTGTGACTGGGAGAGAGGGGTTCACATTGTGAAGTTCACTGTGTCTGAGTTATTGATCAGAGTGAACACCCGCTCCTGTGGACACTGTGTCTCACTGTGGAGTCTGTCTGACACAGTCGGATTCCACCCACAGCCTGTTGGTCAATAATTGAATCGATCTCCTGAACCAGTGGCCGCGGATCTACCGGCGTGTGTGTGTGTGTGTGTTGTTACTTCACCTGCACCATCTTGAGTCTGCTGAGATTAGCCGCTGTATGTCTAAACTAACCCGACTAACTCCCCCCCCCCTGTCTCTGTGCTTTGGTACATATATCCCACACCGTCCATACATGGGGATAATAGGTTGCATTCCTGGAACCGTCTGGATTTCGTGTGTGGGAAAGAACTGCAGATGCTGGTTTAAATCGAAGATAGACACAAAGTGCTGGAGTAACTCAGCGGGACGGGCAGCGTCTCTGGAGAGAAGGAATGGGGGACGTTTCGGATCAAGACCCTTCTTCAGTCCCATTCCTTCTCTCCAGAGATGCTGCCTGTCCCGCTGAGTTACTCCGCTTTCTGCGTCGACCGTCTGGACCATAAGGGGTGGACTCTCATTTGCAACAATTGGCCTCTGCTTCAGGTGGGAAGTGTGAAGGGCACCTTGTGTGGGGAGGGAGAGAAAGAGGAATATCAGGGATGATTGGATATGGCGGCCATTGTAGTGCGTTCTTCCACCAGCTTTACCTTTACGTTTAGAAAGGAGATGAGGAGGAATTTCTTTAGACAGACGGTGGTGAATCTGTGCAATTCATTGCGGCAGACGGGGGTTGAGGCCAAGTCAATGGATAGTTTTAAGGCGGAGAGTGATAGATTCTTGATTAGTGCGGGTGTCGGGGGTTACGGGGAGAAGGCAAGAGAATGGGGTTGAGACGGAAAGATAGATCGGCCATGATAGAATGGCGGAGTAGACATGATGGGCCGAATGGCCTAATTCTGCTCCTACGAGCTGCACTCTTGTGTAAAGTGTTTAAGAAGGAACTGCAGATGTTGGAAGATCGAAGGTAGACAAAAGTGCTGGAGAAAATCAGCGGGTGAGGCAGCATCTATGGAGCGAAGGAAATAGGTAAGTATTTCCAGTCTGAAGAAGGGTTTCGGCCCGAAACGTTACCTGTTTCATTCCTTCCATAGATGCTGCCTCACCCGCTGAGTTTCTCCAGCACTTTTGTCTACTCTGGTGTAAAGTCCTTTCTGAGTAATTTCCCTTATCTGTGCTGAATGCTAACCTGGTTCTGGAAGGGCAGAGTTTGGGGATAATGCAATAGATGAAGTAGTTTGCATCAAGAAGCCATTGGGATAACCTCAGTGGAAGCTTGAGAGTGGTGAGTGGTGAGTGTGGAATTCACTGTTTCAGAGGGCGGTGGAGGCCGGTTCTCTGGATGCTTTCAAGAGAGAGCTAGATAGGGCTCTTAAAAATAGCGGAGTCAGGGGATATGGGGAGAAGGCAGGAACGGGGTACTGATTGGGGATGATCAGCCGTGATCACATTGAATGGCGGTGCTGGCTCGAAGGGCCAAATGGCCTCCTCCTGCACATGTTGTCTACTGAACTCACTGTGGAATGAATCCATTAACGGAGCACTCTGCTGCTGCTGCTGCCGGATTCTAAGTTGTCCCTGCCTTCCCTCTGGAAATCTCCCTCCTCGTCCCCATCAGATGCCGAGTTCCCAGAGCCCTGGTTAAACGGGGCCGGCCGCTCACGGTTAAGTCTGTGAAAGCGGCCCCATCACAGACTGTGAGCAGCAGCAGGGTTAACTATAGAAATGCCCATTGCGCCTATTGTAGCGGGTGGGTGGCTACTCGTTCCCTCCCCGCCCTTTACCCCGCCCGCCCGTCACCTTATATCTTCTCCCCTGAAGCAGGCAGGCAGGTCGGGCACAGTGGGAGCCGGCTCTGACATTGTTAAACTTGCAGCAGCCGCGCACCGACTCCAACACTCCTGATCTTGAGCTGAAAGTCGAGCCGGTGTTCAGCCCCGGAGACCGTGTTGAGTAAATGCCCAGTGTCCGTTCCCTTGTCTTTCCGCAGTTAATTTAGTGGCGATTGTGATCCTGTCCGGGGAAAGTGCGGCCTCTCCACCTGCACCACTCGCTACCTGCTGGCCATGGCAGCGGCGGATCTACTGGTCCTCATCACCGAGGTCATTTTGTATCAGCTCCGATTACATTACTTTTATTGGAGTTTCCTGTCCCTCACCCCTGTGTGCCGTGTTAACTATGTACTGCAGTTTGCAGCTACAGACTGTTCTGTCTGGTTCACCGTCACTTTCACCTTTGATCGCTTTGTCGCCATTTGTTGCCAGAAGCTGAAAACTAAATATTGCAGCGGGAAAACTGCGGCTGTGGTTCTGGCAACAGCCGGCGTTCTGCTCTGTGTGAAAAACATTCCCCACTACTTCACACTGGAAACCGCGAGAATCATCGACAATGTCCCGTGGAGCTGTGGCACGGTGGACAGTTATTACACTGACCCCGGGTGGGTGGCATTTGACTGGATCGACACGGTTTTAACTCCGTTCCTCCCTTTCGCTGTAATCCTGCTGCTCAACGCTCTGACAGTCCGCCACATTTTAGTGGCCAGTCGGGTCCGTAAGGGGCTGAGGGGTGAGAGCAAGGGGGAGAACCGCAGTGACCCGGAGATGGAGAGCAGGAGGAGGTCTGTGGTTTTACTCTTCACCATCTCCGGCAGCTTCATCCTCCTGTGGCTGACGCTGGTTGTATACTTCGTCTATTATCAGATCACAGAAATTGGAAATGATCGGAATGATTCTCAACTGATCTTTATCAACGTCGGGTATTTGCTGAGTAATCTCAGCTGCTGCACCAACACATTTATTTACGCGGTGACCCAGTCCAGGTTCAGGGAGCAGCTGAAAAGCGCGGTGAAATATCCGCTCACCTCAGTGCTTCGGCTCATGAATCAATCCGCGCCCAGAGCGCATCCATCCCAGAGGCGGGTGGGCGGGCGCAGTCCCTCCGCTCCGGGCTCCCCCCCTGGCAACAGGTGACGTCACGATCGGGTGCGGCAGCCAATCGGATCGGATCGTCCGCTTCCCCTTCGGCCAATCAGTAGCCCCCTTCCCCCCCAGCAACAGATGATGCTGTATGGGGGTACACAGCGACCAATCAGAGGTCCCCCACCTCCCTTAGCAACAGGTGATGTCAGATGACCTGTTCTGGAACCTGGAGCTAGATTAGGATCTCCAGGAGTTTGTGTTCTAGATCCAAGATCTCCCTCCGCCTCCTCTCTCTCTCCCTCTCTATCTCACACCCTCTCGCTCTCCTTCTCTCCCTCTCTCTATCTACCCCTCTCTCTCCTTCTCTCTCTCTCTTTCACACCCCCACTCTCTCCCTCTCTCTTCTCCCTCTCTCTCTCTCTCTCTCTCCCTCAATCCCTCTCTCTCCTTCTCTCTCCCTCTCTCTCTCTCCACCTCTCTCTCTTTCTCACCCCCACTCTCTCCCTCTCTCCTCTCCCCCTCTCTCTCTCTCTCCCACTCACTCCCTCTCCCACTCTCTCTCCCTCTCCCTCTCTCTCCCCCTCCCTCACTCTCTCCCTCTCCTCCTCTCTCTCTCAACAGAAGATAACTAAAAAGACAATATGGGGAGAAAAGTTGAGGTACGAAGGTAACCTAGCCAAGAATATGAAGCAGGAGAGTAAAAGCTTCTTTAGGTATGTGATGAGGCAAAAATGAGTTAAGACCAAAGTTGGAACCTTGAAGACCGAAACAGGTGAATTTATTATGGGGAACAAGGAAATGGCAGATGAGTTGAACAAGTACTTTGGATCCGTCTTCACTAAGGAGGACACAAACAATCTTCCTGATATAGTGGTGGCCAGAGGATCTGGGGTGACGGAGGAACTGAAGGAAATCCACATTAGGCAGGAAATGGTGTTGGATAGACTGATGGGACTGAAGGCTGATAGATCCCCAGGGCCTGATGGGCTGCATCTCTTTTTCTTTTCGCGTTTCGTTCTCTCTCTCTTCTTTCAATCGTTTTAGATTCAATTCATTTTTTCCGATCCGAGCTCTTGTTTTTTTTGAAGCGGTGTTTTGGCCCGTCCTCCGTCCGAGCTTGGTGGAGAGGGGGAAGGAGAAAGGAGGAGGGGAGGAGGAGTGGAGAGAAAAAACTGGGATATGGTTAGTTTTACCGTTACATATATATCATTATACACACACACGCACGCACGCACGCACGCACGCACGCCCGCAGGCACGCACGCACGCACACACACACACACACACACACACACACACACACACACACACACACACACACACAAACACACACACACCAAACTCTTTATCGGGGGTCTTTTATTGACAAATTTCACACAGTTTCGACTAGAAATGAGAGGCGGAAATATGTGAGAAAAATAGATAGTTGCCTCTTTCATCAATTAGCGTGGACAAGGCTTCAGACATGTGCAAACTTTGAGAGAGAGACAGAGAGAGAAAGAAAGAGAGAGAGGGAGAGAGAAAGAGAGAGAGACAGAGAGAACGAGACAGAGAGAACGAGAGGGAGAGAGAAAGAGAGAGAGGGAGTACGAGAGAGAGGGAGCATGAGAGAGAGAGATGGGATAGAGGGAGAGAGAGAGAATGAGAGGGAGAGAGGGGGGAGTTAGAGAGGGGAAGAGAGAGAGGGGAGAGAGAGGAAGATATAGGAGGGGGAGAGGGGGGGAGAGAGGGGGTGATTAAGGGGGAGAGTGAGAGAGGGGGAGAGAGAAGGGGGTAGAAAGAGTCGAGGAGAGAGAGAGTAAGGGAGAGTGAGGGAGATAGAGAGCGAGAGCGAGAGAGAGTGACGGAAGAGAGGGAGGGGTAGAGAGAGAGGGGGAGGAGAGAGAGAGAGGAGAGAGAGTGAGGGGACAGAGAGAGTGGAGAGCAAGAGAGGGGAGAGTGGGGAGAGAGAGAAGAGGAGAGAGAGAGGGGAAGAGAGGTGAGAGAGAGAGAGAGAGGGGGGAGAGAGAGAGGGGAGAGAGAGAAACATAGAAACATAGAAAACAGTTGCAAGAGTAGAGGCCATTCGGCCCTTTGGGCCTGCACCGCCATTCAATATGATCATGGCTGATCATCCAACTCAGTATACTGTAACTGCTTCCTCTCAATACCCCCTGATCCCTTTAGCCACAAGGGCCACATCTAACTCCCTCTTAAATATAGCCACTGAACTGGCCTCAACTACCTTCTGTGGCAGAGAGTTCCAGAGATTCACCAGTCTCTGTGTGAAAAATGATTTTCTCATCTCGGTCCTAAAAGACTTCCCCCTTATCTTTAAACTGTGACCCCTTGTTCTGGACTTCCCCAACATCGGGAACAATCTTCCTGCATCTAGCCTGTCCAACCCCTTAAGAATTGTGTACGTTTCTATAAGATCCCCCTCAATCTTCTAAATTCTAGCGAGTACAAGCCGAGTCTATCCAGTCTTTCTTCATATGAAAGTCCTGCCATCCCAGGAATCAGTCTGGTGAACCTTCTCTGTACTCCCTCTATGGCAAGAATGTCTTTCCTCAGATTAGCAGACCAAAACTGGACGCAATAATCCATGTGTGGTCTCACCAAGACCCTGTACAACTGCAGTAGAACCTCCCTGCTCCCTGCTGAGAGAGGGGGAGAGAGAGGGAGAGGGGGGAGGGAGGGGGGCAGAGAGAGGGGACAGAGAGAGGAGGAGAGAGAGGTGAGAGAGTGGGTGAGAGAGAAAGGGGGGAGAGAGAGTGGAGCGAGAGAGGGAGAGGTGAGAGAGGAATGAGGAGTGGGGGAAATAGAGAGGGGGGAGGAAGAGGGAGGGATTGAGGCAGGAGAGAGAGAAAACGAGAGAGATAGATAGATAGAGAGGGAAAAAGACAGAGAGAGAGAGAGGGGGGACAGAGAGAAACAGACGCAGAGAGAGACAGAATGAGAGAGAGACAGAGAGAGAGGGGGAATGAGAATGAGAGAACGAGACAGACAGAGAGAGAGAGAGAGAATGCGAGAGAACGAGAGAGAAAGTGATCGAGAGAGAGGGAGAACGAGAGAGAGGCCAGAAGACAGAGGGAGGGAGAGAGAGTGACAGAGAGAGATAGAAAGAGAGCGGAGGAGAGAGAGTGAGGGGCAGAGAGGGAGAGGGCTTGAGCGAGAGGGGGAGGTCGATGGAGAGAAAGGGGGAGAGGGCGAGGGGGCAGATAGAGAAGGGGGGAGAGAGGTGGAGAGAGGGGGTGTGAGAAAGTGCGGGGGAGAGAGAGAGGGGTCAGATAGAAAAGGGGAGGGAGAGGTGGAGAGATGTAGAGTGAGAGAGTGAGGGGGAGAGAGAGGTGGGGAGAGCGGGAGCGAGAAAGTGAGGGGGCGAGATGGCGAGAGAGAGAGAGAGAGAGAGAGGAAAGAGAGGGGTGGAGAGAAAGGGTGGGAGAGAGAGAGGGGATAGAGAGCCGGGAGAGAGGGGGAGAGAGAAGGGGAAAGAGAGACGGAGGAGAGAGGTGGCGAGAGAGAGGGGGCAGAGAGAGGGAGAGACAGGAAGAGAGAGGGGGAGAGAGAGGGAGAAGAGAGAGGGGGAAAGAGAGGGGGAGAGAGAGGGAGAGATTAAGAGAGGAGAGAGATAGAGTGGAGAGTGGGGTAATAGCGAGTAGGGGAGAGAGAGAGAGAGGGGGGTGAGAGAGGATGAGAGCGGCGAGAGAGAGTGAGAGAACGAGAGAGAGAGCGAGAGGTAGAGAGAGAACGGGAGAGAGAGAGAGAGAGAGAGAGTAAGAAAGGGATAGAGAGTGGTAGCGAGAGAGAGCGAGAGTGACAGAGAGAGAAAGAGATAGAGAGAGGGACAGACAGTGAAATGGTGAGAGAGGGAAGAGAGAGAGAGAGAGGGGAGCGAGAGCGAGAGGGGTGAGAGAGATGTAGAGAGAGAGAGAGGGGGAGAGAGGGGTGAGAGAGAGGGGGGAGAGTGGGAGAGAGGGGAGAGAGAGAGAGGCAGGAGAGAGAGAGGATAGTGAGGGGGAGAGAAAGGGTTGGAGAGAGAGAGTGGATAGAGAGAGACGTGAGAGGAGAGATGGGAGAGAGAGGGTGGAGAGAGAGGGGAGAGAGGGGGGCGGAGAGGGGGGAGAGAGAGGGAGAGAGAGGGGAGAGAGAGAGAAGGGGGAGAGAGAGAGAGAGGGGAGAGCAAGATGGTAGAGTGAGAGGGGGAGTGAGGGGGCAGAGAGAGAGGGGAGAGAGAGGGCGACAGAGAGCCATGGGATAGAGAGGAGGAGGGGGGAGAGAGGGGGCGAGAGTGATGGAGAGAGCGAGAGATGGGCAGAGAGAGGGAGAGTGAGAGAGAGAGAGAGAGGGGGAGAGAGGGGGACAGAGAGAGGGTGAGAGCGGGGTGAGGGAGAGAGAGTACGATAGAGAGAGCGAGATAGAACGAGAGAGGGAGCGGGAGAGAGAGGGCGGAGTTAGAGAGAGCGGGGAGAGAGAGAGAGCACGAGATACAGAGAGAGACAGAGAGGGAGTAAGAGAGAGGGAGAGTAAGAGAGAGAGACAGAGACAGAGAGAGAGAGAGAGAAAGAGAGAGAATGAGAGAGAGAGAGAGTGAGAGAGAGAGAGAGAGAGAGAAAGAGAGAGAGAGAGAGAGAGAGAGAGGGGTGGGAGAGAGGGCAGAGACAGAGAGTGGAGAGAGAGAGAGAAGGGGGAGAGAGGGGGAGGGAGAGAGGGGAGAAAGAGAAAGTGGTGAGAGAGGGGGTGAGGGGGAGAGCGAGAGGGGAAGAAGAGATAGAGAGGGAGAGAGAGATAGACGGAGAGAGAGAGAGACAGAGAGAAAGTGAGAAGGAGAGGGAGGATACAGAGACAGAGAGAGGGAGTACGGGAGAGAACGAGAGAGAATGAGAGATTGATAGAGAGAGAGAGGGGTAGGGAGAGGAGACAGAGGGAGGGGGAGAGAGGGGAGAGAGGGGAGAGGGAGAAGAGATAGAGAGAGAGAGAGAGAGAGAGAGAGAGAGGGGGGGAGGGAGAGCGAGAGAGAGGGGGAGAGAGGGGGGGAGAGAGTGGGAGAGAGAGAGGGGAGAGAGAAGGGGGGCTGTAGAGAGAGAGGGGGGAGAGAGAGGGAGAGAGAGAGAGGGGGAGAGAGAGGACGGATGGCGAGAGAGAGCCGGG
>JAXLNO010001157.1:449578-500933 GCA_038087875.1 Malacoraja senta | reverse complement strand
GTCGCCACATTTCAATCAAGGTAGCCATAAATTCGGCAATGTCGCCACAAATCCAGCAAGGTCGCCACAAATCCCGCAAGGTCGCCATAAATCAGGCAAGGTCGCCACAAATCCGGCAAGGTCGCCACATTTGCGGCAAGGTCGCCATAAATCCGTTAATGTCGCCACAAATACGGAAAGGTCGCCACAATTCCGGCCAGGTAGCCAGAAATCTGACAAGATCGCCACAAATCCTGGATGGTCGCCACATCGCCGGCAAGGTCGCCATAAATCCGGCTAGGGCGCCACAAATCCGTCAAGGTCGCCACATTTCAGGCAAGGTCGCCAGATTTCCGGCAAGGTCGCCATAAATCCGGCAAGGCCGCCACAAATCCGACAAGGTCGCCATAAATCCGGCAAGGTCACCACATTTCCGGCAAGGTCGCCATAAATCCGGCAAGGTCGCCACAAATGCGGCAAGGTCGCCATATTCCCGGCAACGTCGCCATAAATCCGGCAAAGTCGCCATAAATCCGGCATGGTCGCCGTAAATCCTGCAAGGTCGCCACAAATCCGGCAAGGTCGCCATAAATCCGGCAAGGCCGCCACAAATCCGACAAGGTCGCCATAAATCCGGCAAGGTCACCACATTTACGGCAAGGTCGCCATAAATCCGGCAAGGTCGCCACAAATGCGGCAAGGTCGCCATATTCCCGGCAAGGTCGCCATAAATCCGGCAAGGTCGCCATAAATCCGGCAAGGTCGCCATAAATCCGGCAAGGTCGCCACAAATCCGGCAAGGTCGCCATAAATCCGGCAAGGTCGCCACAAATCCGGCAGAGTCGCCTATTACCGGCAAGGTCGCCATAAATCCGAGACGGCCGCCACAAATCCGGCAAGTTCGCCACATTTCCGGCAAGGTCGCAACAAATCGGCCAATGTCGCCACAAATCCGACAAGGTCGCCATATTTCCAGCAAGGTCGCCATGAATCCGGCAGTCGCCACAAATCCGGGAAGGTAGCCATATTTCCGGCAAGGTCGCCATAAATCCGTCAAGGTCTCCAAAAATCCGGCAAGGTCGCCATATTTCCGGCAAGGTCGCCACAAATCCGGCAATGTCGCCATATTTCCGGCGGGGTCGCCATAAATCCGCAAGGTCGCCACAAATCCGGCAAGGTGGCGACAAATCCGGCAAGGTCCCCACATTTCAATCAAGGTAGGCATAAATTCGGCAAGGTCGCCACAAATCCAGCAAGGTCGCAACATTCCGGCAAGGTCGCCATGAATCCGTCAAGGTCGCCACAAGTCCGGCTAGGTCGCCACATTGCCGGCAAGGTCCCCATAAATCCGGCAAGGTCGCCACAAATCCCACAAGGTCGCCATAAATCCGGCAAGGTCGCCACAAATCCGGCAAGGTCACCACATTTGCGGCAAGGTCGCCATAAATCCTGCAAGGCCGCCACAAATACGGCAAGGTCGCCACATCCCCGGCAAGGTCGCCATAAATCCGGCAAGGTCGCCACAAATCCGTCAAGTTCGCCACATTTCAGGCAAGGTCCCCGCATTTCCGGCAACGTCGCCATAAATCCGGCAAGGTCGTCACAAATCCGACAAGGTCGCCATAAATCCGGCAAGGTCGCCACATTTCCGGCAAGGTCGCCATATTTCCGGCAAGGTTGCCACAAATCCGGCAAGGTCGCCATATTTCCGGCAAGGTCGCCATAAATCCGGCAAGGTCGCCACAAATCCGGCAAGGTAGCGACGAATCCGGCAAGGTGGCGACAAATCCGGCAAGGTCGCCACATTTCAATCAAGGTAGCCATAAATTCGGCAATGTCGCCACAAATCCAGCAAGGTCGCCACAAATCCCGCAAGGTCGCCATAAATCAGGCAAGGTCGCCACAAATCCGGCAAGGTCGCCACATTTGCGGCAAGGTCGCCATAAACCCGTTAATGTCGCCACAAATACGGAAAGGTCGCCACAATTCCGGCCAGGTCGCCAGAAATCTGACAAGATCGCCACAAATCCTGGATGGTCGCCACATCCCCGGCAAGGTCGCCATAAATCCGGCTAGGGCGCCACAAATCCGTCAAGGTCGCCACATTTCAGGCAAGGTCGCCAGATTTCCGGCAAGGTCGCCATAAATCCGGCAAGGCCGCCACAAATCCGACAAGGTCGCCATAAATCCGGCAAGGTCACCACATTTCCGGCAAGGTCGCCATAAATCCGGCAAGGTCGCCACAAATGCGGCAAGGTCGCCATATTCCCGGCAAGGTCGCCATAAATCCGGCAAAGCCGCCATAAATCCGGCATGGTCGCCGTAAATCCTGCAAGGTTGCCACAAATCCGGCAAGGTCGCCATAAATCCGGCAAGGTCGCCACAAATCCGGCAGAGTCGCCTATTTCCGGCAAGGTCGCCATAAATCCGACACGGCCGCCACAAATCCGGCAAGTTCGCCACATTTCCGGCAAGGTCGCAACAAATCGGCCAAGGTCGCCACAAATCCGACAAGGTCGCCATATTTCCGGCAAGGTCGCAACAAAACGGCCAAGGTCGTCACAAATCCGAGAAGGTCGCCATATTTCCGGCAAGGTCGCCATGAATCCGGCAAAGTCGCCACAAATCCGGGAAGGTAGCCATATTTCCGGCAAGGTCGCCATAAATCCGTCAAGGTCTCCAAAAATCCGGCAAGGTCACCATATTTCCGGCAAGATCGCCACAAATCCGGCAATGTCGCCATATTTCCGGCGGGGTCGCCATAAATCCGGCAAGGTCGCCACAAATCCGGCAAAGTGGCGACAAATCCGGCAAGGTCGCCACATTTCAATCAAGGTAGGCATAAATTCGGAAAGGTCGCCACAAATCCAGCAAGGTCGCAACATTCCGGCAAGGTCGCCATGAATCCGTCAAGGTCGCCACAAGTCCGGCTAGGTCGCCACATTGCCGGCAAGGTCCCCATATATCCGGCAATGTCGCCATAAATCCCACAAGGTCGCCATAAATCCGGCAAGGTCGCCACAAATCCGGCAAGGTCACCACATTTGCGGCAAGGTCGCCATAAATCCTGCAAGGTCGTCACAAATACGGCAAGGTCGCCACATCCCCGGCAAGGTCGCCATAAATCCGGCAATGTCGCCATAAATCCGGCATGGTCGCCATAAATCCTGCAAGGTCGCAACAAATCCGGCAAGGTCGCCATAAATCCGGCAAGGTCGCCACAAATCCGGCAGATTCGCCTATTTCCGGCAAGGTCGCCATAAATCCGACACGGCCGCCACAAATCCGGCAAGTTCGCCACATTTCCGGCAAGGTCGCAACAAATCGGCCAAGGTCGCTACAAATCCGACAAGGTCGCCATATTTCCGGCAAGGTCGCCATGAATCCGGCAAAGTCGCCACAAATCCGGGAAGGTCGCCATATTTCCGGCAAGGTCGCCACAAATCCGGCAATGTCGCCATATTTCCGGCGAGGTCGCCATAAATCCGGCAAGGTCGCCACAAATCCGGCAAGGTCGCAACATTCCGGCAAGGTCGCCATGAATCCGGCAAGGTCGCCACAAGTCCGGCTAGGTCGCCACATTGCCGGCAAGGTCCCCATAAATCCGGCAAGGTCGCCACAAATCCCACAAGGTCGCCAAAAATCCGGGAAGGTCGCCACAAATCCGGCAAGGTCACCACATTTGCGGCAAGGTCGCCATAAATCCTGCAAGGTCGCCACAAATACGGCAAGGTCGCCACATCCCCGGCAAGGTCGCCATAAATCCGGCAAGGTCGCCACAAATCCGTCAAGTTCGCCACATTTCAGGCAAGGTCGCCGCATTTCCGGCAACGTCGCCATAAATCCGGCAAGTTCATCACAAATCCGACAAGGTCGCCATAAATCCGGCAAGGTCGCCACATTTCCGGCAAGGACGCCATAAATCCGGCAAGGTCGCCACAAATCCGGCAAGGTCGCCACATTTCCGGCAAGGTCGCCATATTTCCGGCAAGGTCGCCACAAATCCGGCAAGGTCGCCATATTTCCGGCAAGGTCGCCATAAATCCGGCAAGGTCGCCACAAATCCGGCAAGGTGGCGACAAATCCGGCAAGGTGGCGACAAATCCGGCAAGGTCGCCACATTTCAATCAAGGTAGCCATCAATTCGGCAAGGTCGCCACAAATCCATCGCAACATTCCGGCAAGGTCGCCATAAATCCGGCATCGTCGCCATAAATCCGACAAGGTCACCACATTTCCGGCAAGGTCGCCATGAATCCGGCAAGGTCGCCACAAGTCCGGCGAGGTCGCCACAGTGCCGGCAAGGTCGCCATAAATCCGGCAAGGTCGCCATAAATCAGGCAAAGTCGGCACAAATGCGGCAAGGTCGGCATATTTCTGGCAAGGTCGCCATAAATCCGGCAAGGTCGCCACAAGTGCGGCAAGGTCGCCATATTTCCGGCAAGGTCGCAACAAATCGGCCAAGGTCGCCACAAATCCGACAAGGTCGCCATACTTCCGGCAAAGTCGCCATGAATCCGGCAAAGTCGCCAAAAATCCGGCAAGGTAGCCATATTTCCGGCAAGGTCGCCATAAATCCGTGAAGGTCGCCAAAAATCCGGCAAGATCGCCATATTTCCGGGAAGGTCGCCATAAATCCGGCAAGGTCGCCACAAATCCGGCAAGGTGGCGACAAATCCGGCAAGGTGGCGACAAATCCGGCAAGGCCGCCACATTTCAATCAAGGTAGCCATCAATTCGGCAAGGTCGCCACAAATCCAGCAAGGTCGCAACATTCCGTGCAAGGTCGCCATAAATCCGGCATCGTCGCCATAAATCCGGCAAGGTCACCACATTTCCGGCAAGGTCGCCATGAATCCGGCAAAGTCGCCACAAGTCCGGCGAGGTCGCCACAGTGCCGGCAAGGTCGCCATAAATCCGGCAAGGTCGCCATAAATAAGGCAAAGTCGGCACAAATGCGGCAAGGTCGGCATTTTTCTGGCAAGGTCGCCATAAATCCGGCAAGGTCGCCACAAGTGCGGCAAGGTCGCCATATTTCCGGCAAGGTCGCAACAAATCGGCCAAGGTCGCCACAAATCCGACAAGGTCGCCATAGTTCCGGCAAGGTCGCCATGAATCCGGTAAAGTCACCACAAATCCGGCAAGGTAGCCATATATCCGGCAAGTTCGCCATAAATCCGTGAAGGTCGCCAAAAATCCGGCAAGGTCGCCATATTTCCGGCAAGGTCGCCACAAATCCGGCAATGTCGCCATATTTCCGGCAAGGTCGCCATAAATCCGGCAAGGTCGCCACAAATCCGGCAAGGTGGCGACAAATCCGGCAAGGTCGCCACATTTCAATCAAGGTAGCCATAAATCCGGCAAGGTCGCCACAAATCCGGCAAGGTCACCACATTTGCGGCAAGGTCGCCATAAATCCTGCAAGGTCGCCACAAATACGGCAAGGTCGCCACATCCCCGGCAAGGTCGCCATAAATCCGGCAAGATCGCCACAAATCCGTCAAGGTCGCCACATTTCAGGCAAGGTCGCCGCAATTCCGGCAACGTCGCCATAAATCCGGCAAGGTCGTTTCAAATCCGACAAGGTCGCCATAAATCCGGCAAGGTCGCCACATTTTCGGCAAGGACGCCATAAATCCGGCAAGGTCGCCACAAATCCGGCATGGTCGCCACATTTCCGGCAAGGTCGCCATATTTCCGGCAAGTTCGCCACAAATCCGGCAAGGTCGCCATATTTCCGGCAAGGTTGCAATAAATCCGACAATGTCGCCACAAATCCGGCATCCTCGCCACAAATCCGGAAAGGTCACCACATTTCCCGCAAGGTCGCCATGAATCCGGCAGGGTCGCCACAAGTCCGGCTTGTTCGCCACATTGCCGGCAAGGTCACCACATTTCCCGCAAGGTCGCATAAATCCGGCAAGGTCGCCACAAATCCCACAAGGTCGCCATAAATCCGGCAAGGTCGCCACAAATCCGGCAAAGTCACCACATTTGCGGCAAGGTCGCCATAAATCCTGTAAGGTCGCCACAAATACGGCAAGGTCGCCACATCCCCGGCAAGGTCGCCATAAATCCGGCAAGGTCGCCACAAATCCGGCAAGGTCGCCACATTTCCGGCAAGGTCGCCATAAATCCGGCAAGGTCGCCACAAATCCGGCAAGGTGGCGACAAATCCGGCAAGGTCGCCACATTTCAATCAAGGTAGCCATAAATTCGGCAAAGTCGCCACAAATCCACCAAGGTCGCAACATTCCGGCAAGGTCGCCATAAATCCGGCATCCTCGCCACAAATCCGGCAAGGTCACCACATTTCCGGCAAGGTCGCCATAAATCCGGCAAGGTCGCCACAAATCCGTCAAGTTCGCCACATTTCAGGCAAGGTCGCCGCATTTCCGGCAACGTCGCCATAAATCCGGCAAGTTCATCACAAATCCGACAAGGTCGCCATAAATCCGGCAAGGTCGCCACATTTCCGGCAAGGACGCCATAAATCCGGCAAGGTCGCCACAAATCCGGCAAGGTCGCCACATTTCCGGCAAGGTCGCCATATTTCCGGCAAGGTCGCCACAAATCCGGCAAGGTCGCCATATTTCCGGCAAGGTCGCCATAAATCCGGCAAGGTCGCCACAAATCCGGCAAGGTGGCGACAAATCCGGCAAGGTGGCGACAAATCCGGCAAGGTCGCCACATTTCAATCAAGGTAGCCATCAATTCGGCAAGGTCGCCACAAATCCAGCAAGGTCGCAACATTCCGGCAAGGTCGCCATAAATCCGGCATCGTCGCCATAAATCCGACAAGGTCACCACATTTCCGGCAAGGTCGCCATGAATCCGGCAAGGTCGCCACAAGTCCGGCGAGGTCGCCACAGTTCCGGCAAGGTCGCCATAAATCCGGCAAGGTCGCCATAAATCAGGCAAAGTCGGCACAAATGCGGCAAGGTCGGCATATTTCTGGCAAGGTCGCCATAAATCCGGCAAGGTCGCCACAAGTGCGGCAAGGTCGCCATATTTCCGGCAAGGTCGCAACAAATCGGCCAAGGTCGCCACAAATCCGACAAGGTCGCCATACTTCCGGCAAAGTCGCCATGAATCCGGCAAAGTCGCCAAAATCCGGCAAGGTAGCCATATTTCCGGCAAGGTCGCCATAAATCCGTGAAGGTCGCCAAAAATCCGGCAAGATCGCCATATTTCCGGGAAGGTCGCCATAAATCCGGCAAGGTCGCCACAAATCCGGCAAGGTGGCGACAAATCCGGCAAGGTGGCGACAAATCCGGCAAGGCCGCCACATTTCAATCAAGGTAGCCATCAATTCGGCAAGGTCGCCACAAATCCAGCAAGGTCGCAACATTCCGTGCAAGGTCGCCATAAATCCGGCATCGTCGCCATAAATCCGGCAAGGTCACCACATTTCCGGCAAGGTCGCCATGAATCCGGCAAAGTCGCCACAAGTCCGGCGAAGTCGCCACAGTGCCGGCAAGGTCGCCATAAATCCGGCAAGGTCGCCATAAATAAGGCAAAGTCGCCATATTTCCGGCAAGGTCGCAACAAATCGGCCAAGGTCGCCACAAATCCGACAAGGTCGCCATAGTTCCGGCAAGGTCGCCATGAATCCGGTAAAGTCACCACAAATCCGGCAAGGTAGCCATATATCCGGCAAGTTCGCCATAAATCCGTGAAGGTCGCCAAAAATCCGGCAAAGTCGCCATATTTCCGGCAAGGTCGCCACAAATCCGGCAATGTCGCCATATTTCCGGCAAGGTCGCCATAAATCCGGCAAGGTCGCCACAAATCCGGCAAGGTGGCGACAAATCCGGCAAGGTCGCCACATTTCAATCAAGGTAGCCATAAATCCGGCAAGGTCGCCACAAATCCGGCAAGGTCACCACATTTGCGGCAAGGTCGCCATAAATCCTGCAAGGTCGCCACAAATACGGCAAGGTCGCCACATCCCCGGCAAGGTCGCCATAAATCCGGCAAGGTCGCCACAAATCCGTCAAGGTCGCCACATTTCAGGCAAGGTCGCCGCAATTCCGGCAACGTCGCCATAAATCCGGCAAGGTCGTTTCAAATCCGACAAGGTCGCCATAAATCCGGCAACGTCGCCACATTTTCGGCAAGGACGCCATAAATCCGGCAAGGTCGCCACAAATCCGGCATGGTCGCCACATTTCCGGCAAGGTCGCCATATTTCCGGCAAGTTCGCCACAAATCCGGCAAGGTCGCCATATTTCCGGCAAGGTTGCAATAAATCCGACAATGTCGCCACAAATCCGGCATCCTCGCCACAAATCCGGAAAGGTCACCACATTTCCCGCAAGGTCGCCATGAATCCGGCAGGGTCGCCACAAGTCCGGCTTGTTCGCCACATTGCCGGCAAGGTCGCCATAAATCCGGCAAGGTCGCCACAAATCCCACAAGGTCGCCATAAATCCGGCAAGGTCGCCACAAATCCGGCAAAGTCACCACATTTGCCGCAAGGTCGCCATAAATCCTGTAAGGTCGCCACAAATACGGCAAGGTCGCCACATCCCCGGCAAGGTCGCCATAAATCCGGCAAGGTCGCCACAAATCCGGCAAGGTCGCCACATTTCCGGCAAGGTCGCCATGAATCCGGCAGGGTCGCCACAAGTCCGGCTAGGTCGCCACATTTCCGGCAAGGTCGCCATAAATCCGGCAAGGTCGCCACAAATCCCACAAGGTCGCCATAAATCCGGCAAAGTCGCCACAAATCCGGCAAGGTCACCACATTTGCGGCAAGGTCGCCATAAATCCTGTGAGTTCGCCACAAATATGGAAAGGTCGCCACAATTCCGGCCAGGTCGCCAGAAATCTGACAAGATCGCCACAAATCCTGGATGGCGCCACATCCCCGGCAAGGTCGCCATAAATCCGGCAAGGTCGCCACAAATCCGTCAAGGTCGCCACATTTCAGGCAAGGTCGCCAGATTTCCGGTAAGGTCGCCATAAATCCGGCAAGGCCGCCACAAATCCGACAAGGTCGCCATAAATCCGGCAAGGTCACCACATTTCCGGCAAGGTCGCCATAAATCCGGCAAGGTCGCCACAAATGCGGTAAGGTCGCCATATTCCCGGCAAGGTCGCCTTAAATCCGGCAAAGTCGCCATAAATCCGGTATGGTCGCCATAAATCCTGCAAGGTCGCCACAAATCCGGCAAGGTCGCCATAAATCCGGCAAGGTCGCCAAAAATCCGGCAGTCGCCTATTTCCGGCAAGGTCGCCACAAATCCGACACGGCCGCCACAAATCCGGCAAGTTCGCCACATTTCCGGCAAGGTCGCAACAAATCGGCCAAGGTCGCCACAAATCCGACAAGGTCGCCATATTTCCGGCAAGGTCGCCATGAATCCGGAAAAGTCGCCACAAATCCGGGCAGGTAGCCATATTACCGGAAAGGTCGCCATAAATCCGTCAAGGTCTCCAAAAATCCGGCAAGGTCGCCATATTTCCGGCAAGGTCGCCACACATCCGGCAATGTCGCCATATTTCCGGAGGGGTCGCCATAAATCCGACAAGGTCGCCACAAATCCGGCAAGGTGGCGACAAATCCGGCAAGGTCGCCACATTTCAATCAAGGTAGCAATAAATTCGGCAAGTTCGCCACAAATCCAGCAAGGTCGCAACATTCCGGCATGGTCGCCACGAATCCGGCAAGGTCGCCACAAGTCCGGCTAGGTCGCCACATTGCCGGCAAGGTCGCCACAAATCCCACAAGGTCGCCAAAAATCCTGCAAGGTCGCCACAAATACGGCAAGGTCGCCATATCGACGGCAAGGTCGCCATAAATCCGGCAAGGTCGCCACAAATCCGTCAAGTTCGCCACATTTCAGGCTAGGTCGCCGCATTTCCGGCAACGTCGCCATAAATCCGGCAAGGTCATCACAAATCCGACAAGGTCGCCATAAATCCGGCAAGGTCACCACATTTCCGGCAAGGTCGCCATAAATCCGGCAAGGTCGCCACAAATGCGGTAAGGTCGCCATATTCCCGGCAAGGTCGCCTTAAATCCGGCAAAGTCGCCATAAATCCGGTATGGTCGCCATAAATCCTGCAAGGTCGCCACAAATCCGGCAAGGTCGCCATAAATCCGGCAAGGTCGCCAAAAATCCGGCAGTCGCCTATTTCCGGCAAGGTCGCCACAAATCCGACACGGCCGCCACAAATCCGGCAAGTTCGCCACATTTCCGGCAAGGTCGCAACAAATCGGCCAAGGTCGCCACAAATCCGACAAGGTCGCCATATTTCCGGCAAGGTCGCCATGAATCCGGAAAAGTCGCCACAAATCCGGGCAGCTAGCCATATTACCGGAAAGGTCGCCATAAATCCGTCAAGGTCTCCAAAAATCCGGCAAGGTCGCCATATTTCCGGCAAGGTCGCCACACATCCGGCAATGTCGCCATATTTCCGGAGGGGTCGCCATAAATCCGACAAGGTCGCCACAAATCCGGCAAGGTGGCGACAAATCCGGCAAGGTCGCCACATTTCAATCAAGGTAGCAATAAATTCGGCAAGTTCGCCACAAATCCAGCAAGGTCGCAACATTCCGGCAAGGTCGCCACGAATCCGGCAAGGTCGCCACAAGTCCGGCTAGGTCGCCACATTGCCGGCAAGGTCGCCACAAATCCCACAAGGTCGCCAAAAATCCTGCAAGGTCGCCACAAATACGGCAAGGTCGCCATATCGACGGCAAGGTCGCCATAAATCCGGCAAGGTCGCCACAAATCCGTCAAGTTCGCCACATTTCAGGCTAGGTCGCCGCATTTCCGGCAACGTCGCCATAAATCCGGCAAGGTCATCACAAATCCGACAAGGTCGCCATAAATCCGGCAAGGTCGCCACATTTCCGGCAAGGACGCCATAAATCCGGCATGGTCGCCACAAATCCGGCAAGGTCGCCACATTTACGGCAAGGTCGCCATATTTCCGGCAAGGTCGCCACAAATCCGGCAAGGTCGCCATATTTCCGGCAAGGTCGCCATAAATCCGGCAAGGTCGCCAAAATTCCGGGCAGGTAGCCATATTTCCGGCAAGGTGGCGACAAATCCGGCAAGGTCGCCACATTTCAATCAAGGTAGCCATCAATTCGGCAAGGTCGCCACAAATCCAGCAAGGTCGCAACATTCCGGCAAGGTCGCCATAAATCCGGTATCGTCGCCATAAATCCGGCAAGGTCACAACATTTCTGGCAAGGTCGCCATAAATCCGGCAAGGTCGCCACAAGTGCGGCAAGGTCGCCATATTTCCGGCAAGGTCGCAACAAATCGGCCAAGGTCGCCACAAATCCGACAAGGTCGCCATAGTTCCGGCAAGGTCGCCATGAATCCGGCAAAGTCGCCACAAATCCGGCAAGGTCGCCATAAATCCGGCAAGGTCGCCACAAATCCGGCAGAGTCGCCTATTTCCGGCAAGGTCGCCACAAATCCGACACGGCCGCCACAAATCCGGCAAGTTCGCCACATTTCCGGCAAGGTCGCAACAAATCGGCCAAGGTCGCCACAAATCCGACAAGGTCGCCATATTTCCGGCAAGGTCGCCATGAATCCGGCAAAGTCGCCACAAATCCGGGCAGGTAGCCATATTTCCGGAAAGGTCGCTATAAATCCGTCAAGGTCTCCAAAAATCCGGCAAGGTCGCCATATTTCCGGCAAGGTCGCCACAAATCCGGCAATGTCGCCATATTTCCGGAGGGGTCGCCATAAATCCGACAAGGTCGCCACAAATCCGGCAAGGTGGCGACAAATCCGGCAAGGTCGCCACATTTCAATCAAGGTAGCAATAAATTCGGCAAGTTCGCCACAAATCCAGCAAGGTCGCAACATTCCGGCAAGGTCGCAACGAATCCGGCAAGGTCGCCACAATTCCGGCTAGGTCGCCACATTGCCGGCAAGGTCGCCACAAATCCCACAAGGTCGACAAAAATCCTGCAAGGTCGCCACAAATACGGCAAGGTCGCCACATCGACGGCAAGGTCGCCATAAATCCGGCAAGGTCGCCACAAATCCGTCAAGTTCGCCACATTTCAGACAAGGTCGCCGCATTTCCGGCAACGTCGCCATAAATCCGGCAAGGTCGCCACATTTCCGGCAAGGACGCCATAAATCCGGCATGGTCGCCACAAATCCAGCAAGGTAGCCATATTTCCGGCAAGGTGGCGACAAATCCGGCAAGGTCGCCACATTTCAATCAAGGTAGCCATCAATTCGGCAAGGTCGCCATAAATCCGGCAAGGTCACAACATTTCTGGCAAGGTCGCCATAAATCCGGCAAGGTCGCCACAAGTGCGGCAAGGTCGCCATATTTCCGGCAAGGTCGCAACAAATCGGCCAAGGTCGCCACAAATCCGACAAGGTCGCCATAGTTCCGGCAAGGTCGCCATGAATCCGGCAAAGTCGCCACAAATCCGGCAAGGTAGCCATATTTCCGGCAAGGTCGCCATAAATCCGTGAAGGTCGCCAAAAATCCGGCAAGGTCGCCATATTTCCGGCAAGGTCGCCACAAATCCGGCAATGTCGCCATTTTCCGGCAAGGTCGCCATAAATCCGGCAAGGTCGCCACAATTCCGGCAAGGTGGCGGCAAATCCGGCAAGGTCGCCACATTTCAATCAAGGTAGCCATAAATCCGGCAAGGTCGCCATAAATCCGGCAAGGTCGCCACAAATCCGGCAAGGTCGCCACATCCCCGGCAAGGTCGCCATAAATCCGGCAAGGTCGCCACAAATCCGTCAAGGTCGCCACATTTCAGGCAAGGTCGCCGCATTTCCGGCAACGCCGCCATAAATCCGGCAAGGTCGCCATAAATCCGGCGAGGTCGCACCATTTCCAGCAAGGACGCCATAAATCCGGCAAGGTCGCCACAAATCCGGCATGGTCGCCACATTTCCGGCAAGGTCGCCATATTTCCGGCAAGGTCGCCACAAATCCGGCAAGGTCGCCATATTTCCGGCAAGGTCGCCATGAATCCGGCAGGGTCGCCATAAATCAGGCAAAGTCGGCACAAATGCGGCAAGGTCGGCATATTTCTGGCAAGGTCGCCATAAATCCGGCAAGGTCGCCACAAGTGCGGCAAGGTCGCCATATTTCCGGCAAGGTCGCAACAAATCGGCCAAGGTCGCAACAAATCCGACAAGGTCTCCATAGTTCCGGCAAGGTCGCCATGAATCCGGCAAAGTCGCCACAAATCCGGCAAGGTCGCCAAATTTCCGGCAAGGTCGCCATAAATCCATGAAGGTCGCCAAAAATCCGGCAAGGTCGCCATATTTCCGGCAACGTCGCCACAAATCCGGCAATGTCGCCATTTTCCGGCAAGGTCGCCATAAATCCGGCAAGGTCGCCACAAATCCGGCAAGGTCGCCACATTTCCGGCAAGGTCGCCATATTTCCGGCAAGGTCGCCACAAATCCGGCAAGGTCGCCATATTTCCGGCAAGGTCGCCATAAATCCGGTAAGGTCGTCACAAATCCGGCAAAGTGGCGACAAATCCGGCAAGGTGGCGACAAATCCGGCAAGGTCGCCACATTTCAATCAAGGTAGCCATCAATTCGGCAAGGTCGCCACAAATCCAGCAAGGTCGCAACATTCCAGCAAGGTCGCCATAAAATCGGCATCGTCGCCATAAATCCGGCAAGGTCACCACATTTCCGGCAAGGTCGCCATGAATCCGGCAAGGTCGCCACAAGTCCGGCGAGGTCGCCACAGTGCCGGCAAGGACGACATAAATCCGGCAAGGTCGCCATAAATCAGGCAAGGTCGCCATGAATCCGGCAAAGTCGCCACAAATCCGGCAAGGTAGCCATATTTCCGGCAAGGTCGCCATAAATCCGTGAAGGTCGCCAAAAATCCGGCAAGGTCGCCGTATTTCCGGCAAGGTCGCCACAAATCCGGCAATGTCGCCATTTTCCGGCAAGGTCGCCATAAATCCGGCAAGGTCGCCACAAATCCGGCAAAGTGGCGACAAATCCGGCAAGGTCGCCACATTTCAATCAAGGTAACCATAAATCCGGCAAGGTCGCCATAAATCCGGCAAGGTCGCCACAAATCCGGCAAGGTCACCACATTTGCGGCAAGGTCGCCATAAATCCTGCAAGGTCGCAACAAATACGGCAAGGTCGCCACATCCCCGGCAAGGTCGCCATAAATCCGGCAAGGTCGCCACAAATCCGTCAAGGTCGCCACATTTCAGGCAAGGTCGCCGCATTTCCGGCAACGCCGCTATAAATCCGGCAAGGTCGTCTCAAATCCGACAAGGTCGCCATAAATCCGGCAAGGTCGCCATATTTCCGGCAAGGTCGCAATAAATCCAACAAGGTCGCCACAAATCCGGCATCCTCGCCACAAATCCGGCAAGGTCACCACATTTCCGGCAAGGTCGCCATGAATCCGGCAAGGTCGCCACAAGTCCGGCGAGGTCGCCACAGTGCCGGCAAGGACGCCATAAATCCGGCAAGGTCGCCATAAATCAGGCAAAGTCTGCACAAATGCGGCAAGGTCGGCATATTTCTGGCAAGGTCGCCATAAATCCGGCAAGGTCGCCACAAGTGCGGCAAGGTCGCCATATTTCCGGCAAGGTCGCAACAAATCAGGCAAGGTCGCCGCATTTCCGGCAACGTCGCCATAAATCCGGCAAGGGCGTCACAAATCCGACAAGGCCGCCATAAATCCGGCAAGGTCGCCACATTTCCGGCAAGGGCGCCATAAATCCGGCCAGGTCGCCACAAATCCGACAAGGTCGCCACATTTCCGGCAAGGTCGCCATATTTCCGGCAAGGTCGCCACAAATCCGGCAAGGTCGCCATATTTCCGGCAAGGTCGCCATAAATCCAGCAAGGTCGCCACAAATCCGGCAAGGTGGCGACAAATCCGGCAAGGTGGCGACAAATCCGGCAAGGTCGCCACATTTCAATCAAGGTAGCCATAAATCCGGCAAGGTCGCCATAAATCAGGCAAAGTCGGAACAAATGCGGCAAGGTCGGCATATTTCTGGCAAGGTCGCCATAAACCCGGCAAGGTTGCCACGAATGCGGCAAGGTCGCCATATTCCCGGCAAGGTCGCCATAAATCCGGCAAGGTCGCCACAAATCCGGGAAGGTCGCCACATTTCCGGCAAGGTCGCCATATTTCCGGCAAGGTCGCCATAAATCCGGCAAGGTCGCCATATTTCCGGCAAGGACGCAATAAATCCGGCAAGGTCGCCACAAATCCGGCAAGGTCGCCACATTTCCGGCAAGGTCGCCATATTTCCGGCAAGGTCGCCACAAATCCGGCAAGGTCGCCATATTACCGGCAAGGTCGCCATAAATCCTGCAAGGTCGCCACAAATACGGCAAGGTCGCCACATCCCCGGCAAGGTCGCCATAAACCCGGCAAGGTCGCCACATTTCCGGCAAGGACGCCAAAAATCCGGCAAGGTCGCCACAAATCCGGCAAGGTCGCCACATTTCCGACAAGGTCGCCACAAATCCGGCAATGTCGCCATATTTCCGGCAAGGTCGCCATAAATCCGGTAAGATCGCCACAAATCCGGCAAGGTGGCGACAAATCCGGCAAGGTCGCCACATTTCAATCAAGGTATGCATACATTCGGCAAGGTCGTCACAAATCCAGCAAGGTCGCAACATTCCGGCAAGGTCGCCAAAAATCCGGCATCCTCGCCACAAATCCGGCAAGGTCAACACATTTCCGGCAAGGTCGCCATAAATCCGGCAAGGTCACCACATTTCCGGCAAGGTCGCCATGAATCCGGCAATGTCGCCACAAGTCCGGCTAGGTCGCCACATTGCCGGCAAGGTCGCCATAAATCCGGCAAGGTCGCCACAAATCCCACAAGGTCTCCATAAATCCGGCAAGGTCGCCACAAATCCGGCAAGGTGGCGACAAATCCGGCAAGGTCGCCACATTTCAATCAAGGTAGCCATAAATTCGGCAAGGTCGCCACAAATCCAGCAAGGTCGCAACATTCCCGCAAGGTCGCCAAAAATCCGGCAAGGTCGCCACAAATCCGTCAAGTTCCCCACATTTCAGGCAAGGTCGCCGCATTTCCGGCAACGTCGCCATAAATCCGGCAAGGTCGCCATAAATCCGGCATCGTCGCCATAAATCCGGCAAGGTCACCACATTTCCGGCAAAGTCGCCATGAATCCGGCAAGGTCGCCACAAGTCCCGGCTAGGTCGCCACATTGCCGGCAAAGTCGCCATAAATCCGGCAAGGTCGCCACAAATCCCACAAGGTCTCCATAAATCCGGCAAGGTCGCCACAAATCCGGCAAGGTCAAAACATTTGCGGCAAGGTCGCCATAAACCCTGCAAGGTCGCCACAAATACGGCAAGGTCGCCACATCCCCGGCAAGGTCGCCATAAATCCGGCAAGGTCGCCATAAATCCGTCAAGGTCGCCACATTTCAGGCAAGTTCGCCGCATTTCCGGCAACGTCGCCATAAATCCGGCAAGGTCGTCTCAAATCCGACAAGGTCGCCATAAACCCGCCAAGGTCGCCACATTTCCGGCAAGGACGCCAAAAATCCGGCAAGGTCGCCACAAATCCGGCGAGGTCGCCACATTTCCGACAAGGTCGCCACAAATCCGGCAATGTCGCCATATTTCCGGCAAGGTCGCCATAAATCCGGTAAGATCGCCACAAATCCGGCAAGGTGGCGACAAATCCGGCAAGGTCGCCACATTTCAATCAAGGTATGCATACATTCGGCAAGGTCGTCACAAATCCAGCAAGGTCGCAACATTCCGGCAAGGTCGCCATAAATCCGGCATCCTCGCCACAAATCCGGCAAGGTCACCACATTTCCGGCAAGGTCGCCATGAATCCGGCAGGGTCGCCACAAGTCCGGCTAGGTCGCCACATTGCCGGCAAGGTCGCCATAAATCCGGCAAGGTCGCCACAAATCCCACAAGGTCGCCATAAATCCGGCAAGGTCGCCACAAATCCGGCAAGGTCACCACATTTCCGGCAAGGACGCCATAAATCCGGCAAGGTCGCCACAAATCCGGCAAGATCGCCACATTTCCGGCAAGGTCGCCATATTTCCGGCAAGGTCGCCACAAATCCGGCAAGGTCGCCACATTTCAGGCAAGGTCGCCGCATTTCCGGCAACGTCGCCAGAAATCCGGCAAGGTCGTCTCAAATCCGACAAGGTCGCCACAAATCCGGCAAGGTGGCGACAAATCCGGCAAGGTCGCCACATTTCAATCAATGTAGCCATAAATTCGGCAAGGTCGCCACAAATCCAGCAAGGTCGCAACATTCCGGCAAGGTCGCCATAAATCCCGCATCCTCGCCACAAATCCGGAAGGTCACCACATTTCCGGCAAGGTCGCCATGAATCCGGCAGGGTAGCCACAAGTCCGGCTAGGTCGCCACAATGCCGGCAAGGTCGCCATAAATCCGGCAAGGCCGCCACAAATCCCACAAGGTCGCCATAAATGCGGCAAGGTCGCCACAAATCCGGCAAGGTCACCACATTTGCGGCAAGGTCGCCATAAATCTTGCAAGGTCGCCACAAATACGGCAAGGTCGCCACATCCCCGGCAAGGTCGCCGTAAATCCGGCAAGGTCGCCACAAATCCACCAAGGTCGCCACATTTCAGGCAAGGTCGCCGCATTTCCGGCAACGTCGCCATAAATCCGGCAAGGTCGTCTCAAAGTCGGCACAAATGCGGCAAGGTCGCCATATTCCCGGCAAGGTCGCCATAAATCCGGCAAGGTCGCCACAAATCCGGCAAGGTCGCAACATTTCCGGCAAGGTCGCAACAAATCGGCCAAGGTCGTCACAAATCCGACAAGGTCGCCATATTTCCGGCAAGGTCGCCATGAATCCGGCAAAGTCGCCACAAATCCGGCAAGGTAGCCATATTTCCGGCAAGGTCGCCATAAATCCGTTAAGTTCGCCAAAAATCCGGGAAGGTCGCCATATTTCCGGGAAGGTCGTAACAAATCCGGCAATGTCGCCATATTTCCGGCAAGGTCGCAATATTTCCGGCAAGGTCGCCATAAATCCGACAAGGTCGCCAAAAATCCGGCAAGGTGGCGACAAATCCGGCAAGGTCGCCACATTTCAATCAAGGTAGCCATAAATTCGGCAAGGTCGCCACAAATCCAGCAAGTTCGCAAAATTCCCGCAAGGGCGCCATAAATCCGGCAACGTCGCCATAAATCCGGCAAGGTCGTCACAAATCCGACAAGGTCGCCATAAATCCGGCAAGGTCGCCATATTTCCGGCAAGGATGCAATAAATCCGGCAAGGTCGCCACAAATCCGGCAAGTTCGCCACATTTCAGGCAAGGTCGCCGCATTTCCGGCAACGTCGCCATGAATCCGGTAAGGTCGTCACAAATCCGACAAGGTCGCCATAAATCCGGCAAGGTCGCCATATTCCCGGCAAGGTCGCCATAAATCCGGCAAGGTCGCCACAAATCCGGCAAGGTCGCCACATTTCCGGCAAGGTCGCCATATTTCCGGCAAGGTCGCCATAAATCCGGCAAGGTCGCCATATTTCCGGCAAGGACGCAATAAATCCGGCAAGGTCGCCACAAATCCGGCAAGGTCGCCACATTTCCGGCAAGGTCGCCATATTTCCGGCAAAAGGTCGCCATAAATCCGGCAAGGTCGCCATATTACCGGCAAGGTCGCCATAAATCCTGCAAGGTCGCCACAAATACGGCAAGGTCGCCACATCCCCGGCAAGGTCGCCATAAACCCGGCAAGGTCGCCACATTTCCGGCAAGGACGCCAAAAATCCGGCAAGGTCGCCACAAATCCGGCAAGGTCGCCACATTTCCGACAAGGTCGCCACAAATCCGGCAATGTCGCCATATTTCCGGCAAGGTCGCCATAAATCCGGTAAGATCGCCACAAATCCGGCAAGGTGGCGACAAATCCGGCAAGGTCGCCACATTTCAATCAAGGTATGCATACATTCGGCAAGGTCGTCACAAATCCAGCAAGGTCGCAACATTCCGGCAAGGTCGCCAAAAATCGGCATCCTCGCCACAATCCGGCAAGGTCAACACATTTCCGGCAAGGTCGCCATAAATCCGGCAAGGTCACCACATTTCCGGCAAGGTCGCCATGAATCCGGCAAGGTCGCCACAAGTCCGGCTAGGTCGCCACATTGCCGGCAAGGTCGCCATAAATCCGGCAAGGTCGCCACAAATCCCACAAGGTCTCCATAAATCCGGCAAGGTCGCCACAAATCCGGCAAGGTGGCGACAAATCCGGCAAGGTCGCCACATTCAATCAAGGTAGCCATAAATTCGGCAAGGTCGCCACAAATCCAGCCAAGGTCGCAACATTCCCGCAAGGTCGCCAAAAATCCGGCAAGGTCGCCACAAATCCGTCAAGTTCCCCACATTTCAGGCAAGGTCGCCGCATTTCCGGCAACGTCGCCATAAATCCGGCAAGGTCGCCATAAATCCGGCATCGTCGCCATAAATCCGGCAAGGTCACCACATTTCCGGCAAAGTCGCCATGAATCCGGCAAGGTCGCCACAAGTCCGGCTAGGTCGCCACATTGCCGGCAAAGTCGCCATAAATCCGGCAAGGTCGCCACAAATCCCACAAGGTCTCCATAAATCCGGCAAGGTCGCCACAAATCCGGCAAGGTCAAAACATTTGCGGCAAGGTCGCCATAAACCCTGCAAGGTCGCCACAAATACGGCAAGGTCGCCACATCCCCGGCAAGGTCGCCATAAATCCGGCAAGGTCGCCAAAAATCCGTCAAGGTCGCCACATTTCAGGCAAGTTCGCCGCATTTCCGGCAACGTCGCCATAAATCCGGCAAGGTCGTCTCAAATCCGACAAGGTCGCCATAAACCCGCCAAGGTCGCCACATTTCCGGCAAGGACGCCAAAAATCCGGCAAGGTCGCCACAAATCCGGCAAGGTCGCCACATTTCCGACAAGGTCGCCACAAATCCGGCAATGTCGCCATATTTCCGGCAAGGTCGCCATAAATCCGGTAAGATCGCCACAAATCCGGCAAGGTGGCGACAAATCCGGCAAGGTCGCCACATTTCAATCAAGGTATGCATACATTCGGCAAGGTCGTCACAAATCCAGCAAGGTCGCAACATTCCGGCAAGTTCGCCATAAATCCGGCATCCTCGCCACAAATCCGGCAAGGTCACCACATTTCCGGCAAGGTCGCCATGAATCCGGCAGGGTCGCCACAAGTCCGGCTAGGTCGCCACATTGCCGGCAAGGTCGCCATAAATCCGGCAAGGTCGCCACAAATCCCACAAGGTCGCCATAAATCCGGCAAGGTCGCCACAAATCCGGCAAGGTCACCACATTTCCGGCAAGGACGCCATAAATCCGGCAAGGTCGCCACAAATCCGGCAAGATCGCCACATTTCCGGCAAGGTCGCCATATTTCCGGCAAGGTCGCCACAAATCCGGCAAGGTCGCCACATTTCAGGCAAGGTCGCCGCATTTCCGGCAACGTCGCCAGAAATCCGGCAAGGTCGTCTCAAATCCGACAAGGTCGCCACAAATCCGGCAAGGTGGCGACAAATCCGGCAAGGTCGCCACATTTCAATCAATGTAGCCATAAATTCGGCAAGGTCGCCACAAATCCAGCAAGGTCGCAACATTCCGGCAAGGTCGCCATAAATCCCGCATCCTCGCCACAAATCCGGAAGGTCACCACATTTCCGGCAAGGTCGCCATGAATCCGGCAGGGTCGCCACAAGTCAGGCTAGGTCGCCACAATGCCGGCAAGGTCGCCATAAATCCGGCAAGGCCGCCACAAATCCCACAAGGTCGCCATAAATGCGGCAAGGTCGCCACAAATCCGGCAAGGTCACCACATTTGCGGCAAGGTCGCCATAAATCTTGCAAGGTCGCCACAAATACGGCAAGGTCGCCACATCGCCGGCAAGGTCGCCGTAAATCCGGCAAGGTCGCCACAAATCCACCAAGGTCGCCACATTTCAGGCAAGGTCGCCGCATTTCCGGCAACGTCGCCATAAATCCGGCAAGGTCGTCTCAAAGTCGGCACAAATGCGGCAAGGTCGCCATATTCCCGGCAAGGTCGCCATAAATCCGGCAAGGTCGCCACAAATCCGGCAAGGTCGCAACATTTCCGGCAAGGTCGCAACAAATCGGCCAAGGTCGTCACAAATCCGACAAGGTCGCCATATTTCCGGCAAGGTCGCCATGAATCCGGCAAAGTCGCCACAAATCCGGCAAGGTAGACATATTTCCGGCAAGGTCGCCATAAATCCGTTAAGTTCGCCAAAAATCCGGGAAGGTCGCCATATTTCCGGGAAGGTCGTAACAAATCCGGCAATGTCGCCATATTTCCGGCAAGGTCGCCATATTTCCGGCAAGGTCGCCATAAATCCGACAAGGTCGCCACAAATCCGGCAAGGTGGCGACAAATCCGGCAAGGTCGCCACATTTCAATCAAGGTAGCCATAAATTCGGCAAGGTCGCCACAAATCCAGCAAGTTCGCAAAATTCCCGCAAGGGCGCCATAAATCCGGCAACGTCGCCATAAATCCGGCAAGGTCGTCACAAATCCGACAAGGTCGCCATAAATCCGGCAAGGTCGCAATATTTCCGGCAAGGACGCAATAAATCCGGCAAGGTCGCCACAAATCCGGCAAGTTCGCCACATTTCAGGCAAGGTCGCCGCATTTCCGGCAACGTCGCCATGAATCCGGTAAGGTCGTCACAAATCCGACAAGGTCGCCATAAATCCGGCAAGGTCGCCACATTTCCGGCAAGGGCGCCATAAATCCCGCAAGGTCGCCACAAATCCGGCAAGGTCGCCACATTTCCGGCAAGATCGCCATATTTCCGGCAAGGTCGCCATAAATCCGGCAAGGTCGCCATATTTCCGGCAATGTCGCCATAAATCCAGCAAGGTCGCCACAAATCCGGCAAGGTGGCGACAAATCCGGCAAGGTGGCGACAAATCCGGCAAGGTAGCCATATTTCCGGCAAGGTCGCTATAAATCCGTCAAGTTCGCCAAAAATACGGCAAGGTCGCCACATCCCCGGCAAGGTCGCCGTAAATCCGACAAGGTCGCCACAAATCCATCAAGGTCGCCACATTTCAGGCAAGGTCGCCGCATTTCCGGCAACGTCGCCATAAATCCGGCAAGGTCGTCTCAAAGTCGGCACAAATGCGGCAAGGTCGGCATATTTCTGGCAAGGTCGCCATAAACCCGGGAAGGTCGCCACGAATGCGGCAAGGTCGCCATATTCCCGGCAAGGTCGCCATAAATCCGGCAAGGTCGCCACAAATCCGGCAAGGTCGCAACATTTCCGGCAAGGTCGCAACAAATCGGCCAAGGTCGTCACAAATCCGACAAGGTCGCCATATTTCCGGCAAGGTCGCCATGAATCCGGCAAAGTCGCCACAAATCCGGCAAGGTAGCCATATTTCCGGCAAGGTCGCCATAAATCCGTTAAGTTCGCCAAAAATCCGGGAAGGTCGCCATATTTCCGGTAAGGTCGTAACAAATCCGGCAATGTCGCCATATTTCCGGCAAGGTCGCCATATTTCCGGCAAGGTCGCCATAAATCCGACAAGGTCGCCACAAATCCGGCAAGGTGGCGACAAATCCGGCAAGGTCGCCACATTTCCATCAATGTAGCCATAAATTCGGCAAGGTCGCCACAAATCCAGCAAGTTCGCAACATTCCCGCAAGGGCGCCATAAATCCGGCAACGTCGCCATAAATCCGGCAAGGTCGTCACAAATCCGACAAGGTCGCCATAAATCCGGCAAGGTCGCCATATTTCCGGCAAGGACGCAATAAATCCGGCAAGGTCGCCACAAATCCGGCAAGTTCGCCACATTTCAGGCAAGGTCGCCGCATTTACGGCAACGTCGCCATGAATCCGGCAAGGTCGTCACAAATCCGACAAGGTCGCCATAAATCCGGCAAGGTCGCCACATTTCCGGCAAGGGCGCCATAAATCCGGCAAGGTCGCCACAAATCCGGCAAGGTCGCCACATTTCCGGCAAGGTCGCCATATTTCCGGCAAGGACGCCACAAATCCGGCAAGGTCGCCATATTTCCGGCAAGGTCGCCATAAATCCAGCAAGGTCGCCACAAATGCGGCAAGGTGGCGACAAATCCGGCAAGGTGTCGACAAATCAGGCAAGGTCGCCACATTTCAATCAAGGTAGCCAAAAATCCGGCAAGGTCGCCATAAATCAGGCAAAGTCGGCACAAATGCGGCAAGGTCGGCATATTTCTGGCAAGGTCGCCATAAACCCGGCAAGGTCGCCACGAATGCGGCAAGGTCGCCATATTCCCGGCAAGGTCGCCATAAATCCGGCAAGGTCGCCACAAATCCGGCAAGGTCGCAACATTTCCGGCAAGGTCGCAACAAATCGGCCAAGGTCGTCACAAATCCGACAAGGTCGCCATATTTCCGGCAAGGTCGCCATGAATCCGGCAAAGTCGCCACAAATCCGGCAAGGTAGCCATATTTCCGGCAAGGTCGCCATAAATCCGTCAAGTTCGCCAAAAATCCGGGAAGGTCGCCATATTTCCGGGAAGGTCGCCACAAATCCGGCAATGTCGCCATATTTCCGGCAAGGTCGCCATATTTCCGGCAAGGTCGCCATATATCCTACAAGGTCGCCACAAATCCGGCAAGGTGGCGACAAATCCGGCAAGGTCGCCACATTTCAATCAAGGTAGCCATAAATTCGGCAAGGTCGCCACAAATCCAGCAAGGTCGCAACATTCCCGCAAGGTCGCCATAAATCCGGCAAGGTCGCCACAAATCCGTCAAGTTCCCCACATTTCAGGCAAGGTCGCCGCTTTTCCGGCAACGTCGCCATAAATCCGGCAAGGTCGTCACAAATCCGACAAGGTCGCCATAAATCCGGCAAGGTCGCCATATTTCCGGCAAGGACGCAATAAATCCGGCAAGGTCGCCACAAATCCGGCAAGGTCGCCACATTTCCGGCAAGGTCGCCATATTTCCGGCAAGGTCGCCATAAATCCGGCAAGGTCGCCATATTTCCGGCAAGGACGCAATAAATCCGGCAAGGTCGCCACAAATCCGGCAAGGTCGCCACATTTCCGGCAAGGTCGCCATATATCCGGCAAGGTCGCCAGAAATCCGGCAAGGTCGCCATATTTCCGGCAAGGACGCAATAAATCCGGCAAGGTCGCCACAAATCCGGCAAGGTCGCCACATTTCCGGCAAGGTCGCCATATTTCCGGCAAGGTCGCCACAAATCCGGCAAGGTCGCTATATTTCCGGCAAGGTCGCCATAAATCCGGCAAGGTCGCCAAAAATCCGGCAAGGTGGCGACAAATCCGGCAAGGTCGCCACATTTCAATCAAGGTAGCCATGAATTCGGAAAGGTCGCCACAAATCCAGCAAGGTCGCCACATTTCCGGCAAGGTCGCCATATTTCCGGCAAGGACGCCACAAATCCGGCAAGGTCGCCATATTTCCGGCAAGGTCGCCATAAATCCAGCAAGGTCGCCACAAATGCGGCAAGGTGGCGACAAATCCGGCAAGGTGGCGACAAATCAGGCAAGGTCGCCACATTTCAATCAAGGTAGCCAAAAATCCGGCAAGGTCGCCATAAATCAGGCAAAGTCGGCACAAATGCGGCAAGGTCGGCATATTTCTGGCAAGGTCGCCATAAACCCGGCAAGGTCGCCACGAATGCGGCAAGGTCGCCATATTCCCGGCAAGGTCGCCATAAATCCGGCAAGGTCGCCACAAATCCGGCAAGGTCGCAACATTTCCGGCAAGGTCGCAACAAATCGGCCAAGGTCGTCACAAATCCGACAAGGTCGCCATATTTCCGGCAAGGTCGCCATGAATCCGGCAAAGTCGCCACAAATCCGGCAAGGTAGCCATATTTCCGGCAAGGTCGCCATAAATCCGTCAAGTCCGCCAAAAATCCGGGAAGGTCGCCATATTTCCGGGAAGGTCGCCACAAATCCGGCAATGTCGCCATATTTCCGGCAAGGTCGCCATATTTCCGGCAAGGTCGCCATATATCCTACAAGGTCGCCACAAATCCGGCAAGGTGGCGACAAATCCGGCAAGGTCGCCACATTTCAATCAAGGTAGCCATAAATTCGGCAAGGTCGCCACAAATCCAGCAAGGTCGCAACATTCCCGCAAGGTCGCCATAAATCCGGCAAGGTCGCCACAAATCCGTCAAGTTCCCCACATTTCAGGCAAGGTCGCCGCTTTTCCGGCAACGTCGCCATAAATCCGGCAAGGTCGTCACAAATCCGACAAGGTCGCCATAAATCCGGCAAGGTCGCCATATTTCCGGCAAGGACGCAATAAATCCGGCAAGGTCGCCACAAATCCGGCAAGGTCGCCACATTTCCGGCAAGGTCGCCATATTTCCGGCAAGGTCGCCATAAATCCGGCAAGGTCGCCATATTTCCGGCAAGGACGCAATAAATCCGGCAAGGTCGCCACAAATCCGGCAAGGTCGCCACATTTCCGGCAAGGTCGCCATATATCCGGCAAGGTCGCCAGAAATCCGGCAAGGTCGCCATATTTCCGGCAAGGACGCAATAAATCCGGCAAGGTCGCCACAAATCCGGCAAGGTCGCCACATTTCCGGCAAGGTCGCCATATTTCCGGCAAGGTCGCCACAAATCCGGCAAGGTCGCCATATTTCCGGCAAGGTCGCCATAAATCCGGCAAGGTCGCCAAAAATCCGGCAAGGTGGCGACAAATCCGGCAAGGTCGCCACATTTCAATCAAGGTAGCCATGAATTCGGAAAGGTCGCCACAAATCCAGCAAGGTCGCAACATTCCGGCAAGGTCGCCATAAATCCGGCATCGTCGCCATACATCCGGCAAGGTCACCACATTTCCGGCAAGGTCGCCATGAATCCGGCAAGGTCGCCACAAATCCCACAAGGTCTCCATAAATCCGGCAAGGTCGCCACAAATCCGGCAAGGTGGCGACAAATCCGGCAAGGTCGCCACATTTCAATCAAGGTAGCCATAAATTCGGCAAGGTCGCCACAAATCCAGCATGGTCGCAACATTCCCGCAAGGTCGCCATAAATCCGGCAAGGTCGCCACAAATCCGTCAAGTTCCCCACATTTCAGGCAAGGTCGCCGCATTTCCGGCAACGTCGCCATAAGTCCGGCAAGGTCGTCATAAATCCAACAAGGTCGCCATATTTCCGGCAAGGACGCCATAAATCCGGCAAGGTCAACACAAATCCGGCAAGGTCGCCACATTTCCGGCAAGGTCGCCATATTTCCGGCAAGGTCGCCACAAATCCGGCAAGGTCGCCATATTTCCTGCAAGGTCGCCATAAATCCGGCAAGGTCGCCACAAATCCGGCAAGGTGGCGACAAATCCGGCAAGGTCGCCACATTTCAATCAAGGTAGCCATAAATTCGGAAAGGTCGCCACAAATCAAGCAAGGTCGCAATATTCCGGCAAGGTCGCCATAAATCCGGCATCGTCGCCATAAATCCGGCAAGGTCACCACATTTCCGGCAAGGACGCCTTGAATCCGGCAAGGTCGCCACAAGTCCGGCTAGGTCGCCACATTGCCGGCAAGGTCGCCATATATCCGGCAAGGTCGCCACAAATCCCACAAGGTCTCCATAAATCCGGCAAGGTCGCCACAAATCCGGCAAGGTCACCACCTTTGCGGCAAGGTCGCCATAAATCCTGCAAGGTCGCCACAAATACGGCAAGGTCGCCACATCCCCGGCAAGGTCGCCATAAATCCGGCAAGGTCGCCACAAATCCGGCAAGGTCGCCATATTTCCGGCAAGGTCACCATAAATCCGGCAAGGTCGCCACAAATCCGGCAAGGTGGCGTCAAATCCGGCAAGGTCGCCACATTTCAAACAAGGTAGCCATAAATTCGGCAAGGTCGCGTCAAATCCGGCAAGGTCGCCATATTTCCGGCAAGGACGCAATAAATCCGGCAAGGTCGCCACAAATCCGGCAAGGTCGCCACATTTCCGGCAAGGTCGCCATATTTCCGGCAAGGTCGCCATAAATCCGGAAAGGTTGCCATATTTTCGGCAAGGACGCAATAAATCCGGCAAGGTCGCCACAAATCCGGCAAGGCCGCCACATTTCCGGCAAGGTCGTCATATTTCCGGCAAGGTCGCCACAAATCCGGCAAGGTCGCCATATTTCCGGCAAGGTCGCCATAAATCCGGCAAGGTCGCCACAAATCCGGCAAGGTGGCGTCAAATCCGGCAAGGTCGCCACATTTCAAACAAGGTAGCCATAAATTCGGCAAGGTCGCGTCAAATCCAGCAAGGTCGCAACATTCCGGCAAGGTCGCCATAAATCCGGCATCGTCGCCATAAATCCCGCAAGGTCACCACATTTCCGGCAAGGTCGCCATGAATCCGGCAAGGTCGCCACAAGTCCGGCTAGGTCGCCACATTGCCGGCAAGGTCGCCATAAATCCGGCAAGGTCGCCACAAATCCCACAAGGTCTCCATAAATCCGGCAAGGTCGCCACAAATCCGGCAAGGTGGCGACAAATCCGGCAAGGTCGCCACATTTCAATCAAGGTAGCCATAAATTCGGCAAGGTCGCCACAAATCCAGCAAGGTCGCAACATTCCCGCAAGGTCGCCATAAACCCGGCAAGGTCGCCACAAATCCGTCAAGTTCCCCACATTTCAGGCAAGGTCGCCGCATTTCCGGCAACGTCGCCATATTTCCGGCAAGGTCGCCATAAATCCGGCAAGGTCGCCATATTTCCGGCAAGGACGCCATAAATCCGGCAAGGTCGCCACAAATCCGGCAAGGCCGCCACGTTTCCGGCAAGGTCGTCATATTTCCGGCAAGGTCGCCACAAATCCGGCAAGGTCGCCATATTTCCGGCAAGGTCGCCATAAATCCGGCAAGGTCGCCACAAATCCGGCAAGGTGGCGTCAAATCCGGCAAGGTCGCCACATTTCAAACAAGGTAGCCATAAATTCGGCAAGGTCGCGTCAAATCCAGCAAGGTCGCAACATTCCGGCAAGGTCGCCATAAATCCGGCATCGTCGCCATAAATCCCGCAAGGTCACCACATTTCCGGCAAGGTCGCCATGAATCCGGCAAGGTCGCCACAAGTCCGGCTAGGTCGCCACATTGCCGGCAAGGTCGCCATAAATCCGGCAAGGTCGCCACAAATCCCACAAGGTCTCCATAAATCCGGCAAGGTCGCCACAAATCCGGCAAGGTGGCGACAAATCCGGCAAGGTCGCCACATTTCAATCAAGGTAGCCATAAATTCGGCAAGGTCGCCACAAATCCAGCAAGGTCGCAACATTCCCGCAAGGTCGCCATAAACCCGGCAAGGTCGCCACAAATCCGTCAAGTTCCCCACATTTCAGGCAAGGTCGCCGCATTTCCGGCAACGTCGTCATAAATCCAACAAGGTCGCCATAAATCCGGCAAGGTCGCCATATTTCCGGCAAGGACGCCATAAATCCGGCAAGGTCGCCACAAATCCGGCAAGGTCGCCACATTTCCGGCAAGGTCGCCATATTTCCGGCAAGGTCGCCACAAATCCGGCAAGGTCGCCATATTTCCTGCAAGGTCGCCATAAATCGGGCAAGGTCGCCACAAATCTGGCAAGGTGGCGACAAATCCGGCAAGGTCGCCACATTTCAATCAAGGTAGCCATAAATTCGGAAAGGTCGCCACAAATCCAGCAAGGTCGCAACATTCCAGCAAGGTCGCCATAATTCCGGCATCGTCGCCATAAATCCGGCAAGGTCACCACATTTCCGGCAAGGTCGCCATGAATCCGGCAAGGTCGCCACAAGTCCGGCTAGGTCGCCACATTGCCGGCAAGGTCGCCATAAATCCGGCAAGGTCGCCACAAATCCCACAAGGTCTCCATAAATCCGGCAAGGTCGCCACAAATCCGGCAAGGTCACCACCTTTGCGGCAAGGTCGCCATAAATCCTGCAAGGTCGCCACAAATACGGCAAGGTCGCAATAAATCCGGCAAGGTCGCCACAAATCCGGCAAGGTCGCCAGATTTCCGGCCAGGTCACCATAAATCCGGCAAGGTCGCCACAAATCCGGCAAGGTGGCGTCAAATCCGGCAAGGTCGCCACATTTCAAACAAGGTAGCCATAAATTCGGCAAGGTCGCGTCAAATCCGGCAAGGTCGCCACATTTCCGGGAAGGTCGCCATAGATCAGGCAAGGTCGCCACAAATCCGGCAAGGTCGCAACATTCCGGCAAGGTCGCCATAAATCCGGCATCGTCGCCACAAATCCGGCAAGGTCACCACATTTCCGGCAAGGTCGCCATGAATCCGGCAAGGTCGCCACAAATCCGGCAAGGTAGCCATATTTCCGGCAAGATCGCCATAAATCCGGCAAGGTCGCCACAAATCCGGGAAGGTCGCCACATTTGCGGCAACGTTGCCATAAATCCTGCAAGGTCGCCACAAATACGGCAAGGTCGCCACATCCCCGGCAAGGTCGCCATAAATCCGGCAAGGTCGCCACAAATCCGTCAAGGTCGCCACATTTCAGGGAAGGTCGCCGCATTTCCGGCAACGTCGCCATAAATCCGGCTAGGTGGTCACAAATACGACAAGGTCGCCATAAATCCGGCAAGGTCGCCACATTTCCGGCAAGGACGTCATAAATCCGGCAAGGTCGCCACAAATCCGGCAAGGTCGCCACATTTCCGGCAAGGACGCCATAAATTCCGCAAGGTCGCCACAAATACGGCAAGGTCGCCACATCCCCGGCAAGGTCGCCATAATTCCGGCAAGGTCGCCACAAATCCGTCAAGTTCGCCACATTTCAGGCAAGGTCGCCGCATTTCCGGCAACGTCGCCATTAATCCGGCAAGGTCGTCACAAATCCGACATGGTCGCCATAAATCCGGCAAGCTCGCCACATTTCCGGCAAGGGCGCCATAAATCCGGCAAGGTCGCCACAAATCCGGCAAGGTCGCCACAAATCCGGCAAGGTCGCCATATTTGCGGCAAGGTCGCCATAAATCCGGCAAGGTCGCCACAAATCCGGCAAGGTGGCGACAAATCCGGCAAGGTGGCGACAAATCCGGCAAGGTCGCCACATTTCAATCAAGGTAGCCATAAATTCGGCAAGGTCGCCACAAATACAGCAAGGTAGCAACATTCCGGCAAGGTCGCCATAAATCCGGCATCGTCGCCATAAATCCGGCAAGGTCACCACATTTCCGGCAAGGTCGCCATGAATCCGGCAAGGTCGCCCCAAGTCCGGCTAGGTCGCTATTTTGCCGGCAAGGTCGCCATAAATCCGGCAAGGTCGCCATAAATCAGGCAAAGTTGGCACAAATGCGGCAAGGTCGGCATATTTCTGGCAAGGTCGCCATAAACCCGGCAAGGTCGCACGAATGCGGCAAGGTCGCCATATTCCCGGCAAGGTCGCCATAAATCCGGCAAGGTCGCCACAAATCCGGCAAGGTCGCAACATTTCCGGCAAGATCGCAACAAATCGGCCAAGGTCGTCACAAATCCGACAAGGTCGCCATATTTCCGGCAAGGTCGCCATGAATCCGGCAAAGTCGTCACAAATCCGGCAAGGTAGCCATATTTCCGGCATGGTCGCCATAAATCCGTCAAGTTCGCCAAAAATCCGGCAAGGTCGCCATATTTCCGGCAAGGTCGCCATAAATCCGGCAAGGTCGCCACAAATCCGGCAAGGTGGCGACAAATCCGGCAAGGTCGCCACATTTCAATCAAGGTAGCCATAAATTCGGCAAGGTCGCCACAAATCCAGCAAGGTCGCAACATTCCCGCAAGGTCGCCATAAATCCGGCAAGGTCGCCACAAATCCGTCAAGTTCCGCACATTTCAGGCAAGGTCGCCGCATTTCCGGCAACGTCGCCATAAATCCGGCAAGGTCGCCATATTTCCGGCAAGGTCGCCACAAATCCGGCAATGTCGCCATATTTCCGGCAAGGTCGCCATAAATCCGGCAAGGTCGCCACAAATCCGGCAAGGTGGCGACAAATCCGGCAAGGTCGCCACATTTCAATCAAGGTAGCCATAAATTCGGAAAGGTCGTCACAAATCCAGCAAGGTCGCAACATTCCGGCAAGGTCGCCATAAATCCGGCATCGTCGCCATAAATCCGGCAAGGTCACCACATTTCCCACAAGGTCTCCATAAATCCGGCAAGGTCGCCACAAATCCGGCAAGGTCACCACATTTGCGGCAAGGTCGCCATAAATCCTGCAAGGTCGCCACAAATACGGCAAGGTCGCCACATCCCCGGCAAGGTCGCCATAAATCCGGCAAGGTCGCCATAAATCCGTCAAGGTCGCCACATTTCAGGCAAGGTCGCCGCATTTCCGGCAACGTCGCCATAAATCCGGCAAGGTCGTCTCAAATCCGACAAGGTCGCCATAAACCCGGCAAGGTCGCCACATTTCCGGCAAGGACGCCAAAAATCCGGCAAGGTCGCCACAAATCCGGCAATGTCGCCACATTTCCGGCAAGGTCGCCACAAATCCGGGAATGTCGCCATATTACCGGCAAGGTCGCCATAAATCCGGTAAGATCGCCACAAATCCGGCAAGGTGGCGACAAATCCGGCAAGGTCGCCACATTTCAATCAAGGTATGCATAAATTCGGCAAGGTCGTCACAAATCCAGCAAGGTCGCAAAATTCCGGCAAGGTCGCCATAAATCCGGCATCCTCGCCACAAATCCGGCAAGGTCACCACATTTCCGGCAAGGTCGCCATGAATCCGGCAGCGTCGCCACAAGTCCGGCTAGGTCGCCACATTGCCGGCAAGGTCGCCATAAATCCGGCAAGGTCGCCACAAATCCCACAAGGTCGCCATAAATCCGGCAAGGTCGCCACAAATCCGGCAAGGTCACCACATTTCCGGCAAGGACGCCATAAATCCGGCAAGGTCGCCACAAATCCGGCAAGGTCGCCACATTTCCGGCAAGGTCGCCATATTTCCGGCAAGGTCGCCACAAATCCGGCAAGGTCGCCACATTTCAGGCAAGGTCGCCGCATCTCCGGCAACGTCGCCAGAAATCCGGCAAGGTCGTCTCAAATCCGACAAGGTCGCCATAAATCCGGCAAGGTCGCCACATCTCCGGCAAGGACGCCATAAATCCGGCAAGGTCGCCACAAATCCGGCAAGGACGCCACATTTCCGGCAAGGTCGCCATATGTCCTGCAAGGTCGTCACAAATCCGGCAAGGTCGCCATATTTCCGGCAAGGTGGCCATATATCCGGCAAGGTCGCCACAAATCCGGCAAGGTGGCGACAAATCCGGCAAGGTCGCCACATTTCAATCAATGTAGCCATAAATTCGGCAAGGTCGCCACAAATCCAGCAAGGTCGCAACATTCCGGCAAGGTCGCCATAAATCCCGCATCCTCGCCACAAATCCGGCAAGGTCACCACATTTCCGGCAAGGTCGCCATGAATCAGGCAGGGTCGCCACAAGTCCGGCTAGGTCGCCACAATGCCGGCAAGGTCGCCATAAATCCGGCAAGGCCGCCACAAATCCCACAAGGTCGCCATAAATCCGGCAAGGTCGCCACAAATCCGGCAAGGTCACCACATTTGCGGCAAGGTCGCCATAAATTCTGCAAAGTCGCCACAAATACGGCAAGGTCGCCACATCCCCGGCAAGGTCGCCGTAAATCCAGCAAGGTCGCCACAAATCCATCAAGGTCGCCACATTTCAGGCAAGTTCGCCGCATTTTCGGCAACGTCGCCATAAATCCGGCAAGGTCGTCTCAAATCCGACAAGGTCGCCATAAATCCGGCAAGGTCGCCATATTTCCGGCAAGGTCGCCATAAATCCGGCAAGGTCGCCACAAATCCGGCAAGGTGGCGACAAATCCGGCAAGGTCGCCACATTTCAATCAAGGTAGCCATAAATTCGGAAAGGTCGCCACAAATCCAGCAAGATCGCAACATTCCGGCTTGGTCGCCATAAATCCGGCATCGTCGCCATAAATCCGGCAAGGTCGCCACAAATCCCACAAGGTCTCCATAAATCCGGCAAGGTCGCCACAAATCCGGCAAGGTCACCACATTTGCGGCAAGGTCGCCATAAATCCTGCAAGGTCGCCACAAGTACGGCAAGGTCGCCACATCCCCGGCAAGGTCGCCATAAATCCGGCAAGGTCGCCATAAATCCGTCAAGGTCGCCACATTTCAGGCAAGGTCGCCGCATTTCCGGCAACGTCGCCATAAATCCGGCAAGGTCGTCTCAAATCCGACAAGGTCGCCATAAACCCGGCAAGGTCGCCACATTTCCGGCAAGGACGCCAAAAATCCGGCAAAGTCGCCACAAATCCGGCAATGTCGCCACATTTCCGGCAAGGTCGCCACAAATCCGGGAATGTCGCCATATTCCTGGCAAGGTAGCCATAAATTCGGCAAGGTCGCCACAAATCCAGCAAGGTAGCAACATTCCGGCAAGGTCGCCATAAATCCGGCATCGTCGCCATAAATCCGGCAAGGTCACCACATTTCCGGCAAGGTCGCCATGAATCCGGCAAGGTCGCCCCAAGTCCGGCTAGGTCGCTATTTTGCCGGCAAGGTCGCCATAAATCCGGCAAGGTCGCCATAAATCAGGCAAAGTTGGCACAAATGCGGCAAGGTCGGCATATTTCTGGCAAGGTCGCCATAAACCCGGCAAGGTCGCCACGAATGCGGCAAGGTCGCCATATTCCCGGCAAGGTCGCCATAAATCCGGCAAGGTCGCCACAAATCCGGCAAGGTCGCAAGATTTCCGGCAAGGTCGCAACAAATCGGCCAAGGTCGTCACAAATCCGACAAGGTCGCCATATTTCCGGCAAGGTCGCCATGAATCCGGCAAAGTCGTCACAAATCTGGCAAGGTAGGCATATTTCCGGCATGGTCGCCATAAATCCGTCAAGTTCGCCAAAAATCCGGCAAGGTCGCCATATTTCCGGCAAGGTCGCCATAAATCCGGCAAGGTCGCCACAAATCCGGCAAGGTGGCGACAAATCCGGCAAGATCGCCACATTTCAATCAAGGTAGCCATAAATTCGGCAAGGTCGGCACAAATCCAGCAAGGTCGCAACATTCCCGCAAGGTCGCCATAAATCCGGCAAGGTCGCCACAAATCCGTCAAGTTCCCCACATTTCAGGCAAGGTCGCCGCATTTCCGGCAACGTCGCCATAAATCCGGCAAGGTCGCCATATTTCCGGCAAGGTCGCCACAAATCCGGCAAGGTCGCCATATTTCCGGCAAGGTCGCCATAAATCCGGCATCGTCGCCATAAATCCGGCAAGGTCACCACATTTCCGGCAAGGTCGCCATGAATCCGGCAAGGTCGCCACAAGTCCAGCTAGGTCGCCACATTGCCGACAAAGTCGCCATAAATCCGGCAAGGTCGCCACAAATCCCACAAGGTCTCCATAAATCCGGCAAGGTCGCCACAAATCCGGCAAGGTCACCACATTTGCGGCAAGGTCGCCATAAATCCTGCAAGGTCGCCACAAATACGGCAAGGTCGCCACATCCCCGGCAAGGTCGCCATAAATCCGGCAAGGTCGCCATAAATCCGTCAAGGTCGCCACTCCGGCAATGTCGCCACATTTCCGGCAAGGTCGCCACAAATCCGGGAATGTCGCCATATTACCGGCAAGGTCGCCATAAATCCGGTAAGATCGCCACAAATCCGGCAAGGTGGCGACAAATCCGGCAAGGTCGCCACATTTCAATCAAGGTATGCATAAATTCGGCAAGGTCGTCACAAATCCAGCAAGGTCGCAAAATTCCGGCAAGGTCGCCATAAATCCGGCATCCTCGCCACAAATCCGGCAAGGTCACCACATTTCCGGCAAGGTCGCCATGAATCCGGCAGCGTCGCCACAAGTCCGGCTAGGTCGCCACATTGCCGGCAAGGTCGCCATAAATCCGGCAAGGTCGCCACAAATCCCACAAGGTCGCCATAAATCCGGCAAGGTCGCCACAAATCCGGCAAGGTCACCACATTTCCGGCAAGGACGCCATAAATCCGGCAAGGTCGCCACAAATCCGGCAAGGTCGCCACATTTCCGGCAAGGTCGCCATATTTCCGGCAAGGTCGCCACAAATCCGGCAAGGTCGCCACATTTCAGGCAAGGTCGCCGCATCTCCGGCAACGTCGCCAGAAATCCGGCAAGGTCGTCTCAAATCCGACAAGGTCGCCATAAATCCGGCAAGGTCGCCACATCTCCGGCAAGGACGCCATAAATCCGGCAAGGTCGCCACAAATCCGGCAAGGACGCCACATTTCCGGCAAGGTCGCCATATGTCCTGCAAGGTCGTCACAAATCCGGCAAGGTCGCCATATTTCCGGCAAGGTCGCCATATATCCGGCAAGGTCGCCACAAATCCGGCAAGGTGGCGACAAATCCGGCAAGGTCGCCACATTTCAATCAATGTAGCCATAAATTCGGCAAGGTCGCCACAAATCCAGCAAGGTCGCAACATTCCGGCAAGGTCGCCATAAATCCCGCATCCTCGCCACAAATCCGGCAAGGTCACCACATTTCCGGCAAGGTCGCCATGAATCAGGCAGGGTCGCCACAAGTCCGGCTAGGTCGCCACAATGCCGGCAAGGTCGCCATAAATCCGGCAAGGCCGCCACAAATCCCACAAGGTCGCCATAAATCCGGCAAGGTCGCCACAAATCCGGCAAGGTCACCACATTTGCGGCAAGGTCGCCATAAATTCTGCAAAGTCGCCACAAATACGGCAAGGTCGCCACATCCCCGGCAAGGTCGCCGTAAATCCAGCAAGGTCGCCACAAATCCATCAAGGTCGCCACATTTCAGGCAAGGTCGCCGCATTTTCGGCAACGTCGCCATAAATCCGGCAAGGTCGTCTCAAATCCGACAAGGTCGCCATAAATCCGGCAAGGTCGCCATATTTCCGGCAAGGTCGCCATAAATCCGGCAAGGTCGCCACAAATCCGGCAAGGTGGCGACAAATCCGGCAAGGTCGCCACATTTCAATCAAGGTAGCCATAAATTCGGAAAGGTCGCCACAAATCCAGCAAGATCGCAACATTCCGGCATGGTCGCCATAAATCCGGCATCGTCGCCATAAATCCGGCAAGGTCGCCACAAATCCCACAAGGTCTCCATAAATCCGGCAAGGTCGCCACAAATCCGGCAAGGTCACCACATTTGCGGCAAGGTCGCCATAAATCCTGCAAGGTCGCCACAAGTACGGCAAGGTCGCCACATCCCCGGCAAGGTCGCCATAAATCCGGCAAGGTCGCCATAAATCCGTCAAGGTCGCCACATTTCAGGCAAGGTCGCCGCATTTCCGGCAACGTCGCCATAAATCCGGCAAGGTCGTCTCAAATCCGACAAGGTCGCCATAAACCCGGCAAGGTCGCCACATTTCCGGCAAGGACGCCAAAAATCCGGCAAGGTCGCCACAAATCCGGCAATGTCGCCACATTTCCGGCAAGGTCGCCACAAATCCGGGAATGTCGCCATATTCCTGGCAAGGTAGCCATAAATTCGGCAAGGTCGCCACAAATCCAGCAAGGTAGCAACATTCCGGCAAGGTCGCCATAAATCCGGCATCGTCGCCATAAATCTGGCAAGGTCACCACATTTCCGGCAAGGTCGCCATGAATCCGGCAAGGTCGCCCCAAGTCCGGCTAGGTCGCTATTTTGCCGGCAAGGTCGCCATAAATCCGGCAAGGTCGCCATAAATCAGGCAAAGTTGGCACAAATGCGGCAAGGTCGGCATATTTCTGGCAAGGTCGCCATAAACCCGGCAAGGTCGCCACGAATGCGGCAAGGTCGCCATATTCCCGGCAAGGTCGCCATAAATCCGGCAAGGTCGCCACAAATCCGGCAAGGTCGCAAGATTTCCGGCAAGGTCGCAACAAATCGGCCAAGGTCGTCACAAATCCGACAAGGTCGCCATATTTCCGGCAAGGTCGCCATGAATCCGGCAAAGTCGTCACAAATCCGGCAATGTAGCCATATTTCCGGCATGGTCGCCATAAATCCGTCAAGTTCGCCAAAAATCCGGCAAGGTCGCCATATTTCCGGCAAGGTCGCCATAAATCCGGCAAGGTCGCCACAAATCCGGCAAGGTGGCGACAAATCCGGCAAGGTCGCCACATTTCAATCAAGGTAGCCATAAATTCGGCAAGGTCGGCACAAATCCAGCAAGGTCGCAACATTCCCGCAAGGTCGCCATAAATCCGGCAAGGTCGCCACAAATCCGTCAAGTTCCCCACATTTCAGGCAAGGTCGCCGCATTTCCGGCAACGTCGCCATAAATCCGGCAAGGTCGCCATATTTCCGGCAAGGTCGCCACAAATCCGGCAAGGTCGCCATATTTCCGGCAAGGTCGCCATAAATCCGGCAAGGTCGCCACAAATCCGGCAAGGTGGCGACAAATCCGGCAAGGTCGCCACATTTCAATCAAGGTAGCCATAAATTCGGAAAGGTCGCCACAAATCCAGCAAGGTCGCAACATTCCGGCAAGGTCGCCATAAATCCGGCATCGTCGCCATAAATCCGGCAAGGTCACCACATTTCCGGCAAGGTCGCCATGAATCCGGCAAGGTCGCCACAAGTCCAGCTAGGTCGCCACATTGCCGACAAAGTCGCCATAAATCCGGCAAGGTCGCCACAAATCCCACAAGGTCTCCATAAATCCGGCAAGGTCGCCACAAATCCGGCAAGGTCACCACATTTGCGGCAAGGTCGCCATAAATCCTGCAAGGTCGCCACAAATACGGCAAGGTCGCCACATCCCCGGCAAGGTCGCCATAAATCCGGCAAGGTCGCCATAAATCCGTCAAGGTCGCCACATTTCAGGCAAGGTCGCCGCATTTCCGGCAACGTCGCCATAAATCCGGCAAGGTCGTCTCAAATCCGACAAGGTCGCCATAAACCCGGCAAGGTCGCCACATTTCCGGCAAGGACGCCAAAAATCCGGCAAGGTCGCCACAAATCCGGCAATGTCGCCACATTTCCGGCAAGGTCGCCACAAATCCGGTGTCGCCATATTCCCGGCAAGGTCGCCATAAATCCGGTAAGATCGCCACAAATCCGGCAAGGTGGCGACAAATCCGGCAAGGTCGCCACATTTCAATCAAGGTATGCATAAATTCGGCAAGGTCGTCACAAATCCAGCAAGGTCGCAACATTCCGGCAAGGTCGCCATAAATCCGGCATCCTCGCCACAAATCCGGCAAGGTCACCACATTTCCGGCAAGGTCGCCATGAATCCGGCAGCGTCGCCACAAGTCCGGCTAGGTCGCCACATTGCCGGCAAGGTCGCCATAAATCCGGCAAGGTCGCCACAAATCCCACAAGGTCGCCATATTTCCGGCAAGGTCGCCACAAATCCGGCAAGGTCGCCATATTTCCGGCAAGGTCGCCATAAATCCGGCAAGGTCGCCACAAATCCGGCAAGGTGGCGACAAATCCGGCAAGGTCGCCACATTTCAATCAAGGTAGCCATAAATTCGGAAAGGTCGCCACAAATCCAGCAAGGTCGCAACATTCCGGCAAGGTCGCCATAAATCCGGCATCGTCGCCATAAATCCGGCAAGGTCACCACATTTCCGGCAAGGTCGCCATGAATCCGGCAAGGTCGCCACAAGTCCAGCTAGGTCGCCACATTGCCGACAAAGTCGCCATAAATCCGGCAAGGTCGCCACAAATCCCACAAGGTCTCCATAAATCCGGCAAGGTCGCCACAAATCCGGCAAGGTCACCACATTTGCGGCAAGGTCGCCATAAATCCTGCAAGGTCGCCACAAATACGGCAAGGTCGCCACATCCCCGGCAAGGTCGCCATAAATCCGGTAAGGTCGCCATAAATCCGTCAAGGTCGCCACATTTCAGGCAAGGTCGCCGCATTTCCGGCAACGTCGCCATAAATCCGGCAAGGTCGTCTCAAATCCGACAAGGTCGCCATAAACCCGGCAAGGTCGCCACATTTCCGGCAAGGACGCCAAAAATCCGGCAAGGTCGCCACAAATCCGGCAATGTCGCCACATTTCCGGCAAGGTCGCCACAAATCCGGTAATGTCGCCATATTCCCGGCAAGGTCGCCATAAATCCGGTAAGATCGCCACAAATCCGGTAAGGTGGCGACAAATCCGGCAAGGTCGCCACATTTCAATCAAGGTATGCATAAATTCGGCAAGGTCGTCACAAATCCAGCAAGGTCGCAACATTCCGGCAAGGTCGCCATAAATCCGGCATCCTCGCCACAAATCCGGCAAGGTCACCACATTTCCGGCAAGGTCGCCATGAATCCGGCAGCGTCGCCACAAGTCCGGCTAGGTCGCCACATTGCCGGCAAGGTCGCCATAAATCCGGCAAGGTCGCCACAAATCCCACAAGGTCGCCATAAATCCGGCAAGGTCGCCACAAATCCGGCAAGGTCACCACATTTCCGGCAAGGACGCCATAAATCCGGCAAGGTCGCCACAAATCCGGCAAGGTCGCCACATTTCCGGCAAGGTCGCCATATTTCCAGCAAGGTCGCCACAAATCCGGCAAGGTCGCCACATTTCAGGCAAGGTCGCCGCAACACCGGCAACGTCGCCAGAAATCCGGCAAGGTCGTCTCAAATCCGACAAGGTCGCCATAAATCCGGCAAGGTCGCCACATCTCCGGCAAGGACGCCATAAATCCGGCAAGGTCGCCACAAATCCGGCAAGGTCGCCACATTTCCGGCAAGGTCGCCATATTTCCTGCAAGGTCGCCACAAATCCGGCAAGGTCGCCATAATTTCCTGCAAGGTCGCCATAAATCCGGCAAGGTCGCCACAAATCCGGCAAGGTGGCGACAAATCCGGCAAGGTCGCCACATTTCCATCAATGTAGCCATAAATTCGGCAAGGTCGCCACAAATCCAGCAAGGTCGCAACATTCCGGCAAGGTCGCCATAAATCCCGCATCCTCGCCACAAATCCGGCAAGGTCACCACATTTCCGGCAAGGTCGCCATGAATCAGGCAAGGTCGCCACATTTCCGGCAAGGTCGCCATATTTCCGGCAAGGTCGCCACAAATCCGGCAAGGTCGCCACATTTCAGGCAAGGTCGCCGCATTTCCGGCAACGTCGCCAGAAATCCGGCAAGGTCGTCTCAAATCCGACAAGGTCGCCATAAATCCGGCAAGGTCGCCACATTTCCGGCAAGGTCGCCATATTTCCTGCAAGGTCGCCACAAATCCGGCAAGGTCGCCATATTTCCGGCAAGGTCGCCATAAATCCGGCAAGGTCGCCACAAATCCGGCAAGGTGGCGACAAATCCGGCAAGGTCGCCACATTTCAATCAATGTAGCCATAAATTCGGCAAGGTCGCAACATTCCGGCAAGGTCGCATAAATCCCGCATCCTCGCCACAAATCCGGCAAGGTCACCACATTTCCGGCAAGGTCGCCATGAATCCGGCAGGGTCGCCACAAGTCCGGCTAGGTCGCCACAATGCCGGCAAGGTCGCCATAAATCCGGCAAGGCCGCCACAAATCCCACAAGGTCGCCATAAATCCGGCAAGGTCGCCACAAATCCGGCAAGGTCACCACATTTGCGGCAAGGTCGCCATAAATTCTGCAAAGTCGCCACAAATACGGCAAGGTCGCCACATCCCCGGCAAGGTCGCCGTAAATCCGGCAAGGTCGCCACAAATCCATCAAGGTCGCCACATTTCAGGCAAGGTCGCCGCATTTTCGGCAACGTCGCCATAAATCCGGCAAGGTCGTCTCAAATCCGACAAGGTCGCCATAAATCCGGCAAGGTCGCCATATTTCCGGCAAGGTCGCCATAAATCCGGCAAGGTCGCCACAAATCCGGCAAGGTGGCGACAAATCCGGCAAGGTCGCCACATTTCAATCAAGGTAGCCATAAATTCGGAAAGGTCGCCACAAATCCAGCAAGGTCGCAACATTCCGGCATGGTCGCCATAAATCCGGCATCGTCGCCATAAATCCGGCAAGGTCACCACATTTCCGGCAAGGTCGCCATGAATCCGGCAAGTTCGCCACAAGTCCAGCTAGGTCGCCACATTGCCGACAAAGTCGCCATAAATCCGGCAAGGTCGCCACAAATCCCACAAGGTCTCCATAAATCCGGCAAGGTCGCCACAAATCCGGCAAGGTCACCACATTTGCGGCAAGGTCGCCATAAATCCTGCAAGGTCGCCACAAGTACGGCAAGGTCGCCACATCCCCGGCAAGGTCGCCATAAATCCGGCAAGGTCGCCATAAATCCGTCAAGGTCGCCACATTTCAGGCAAGGTCGCCGCATTTCCGGCAACGTCGCCATAAATCCGGCAAGGTCGTCTCAAATCCGACAAGGTCGCCATAAACCCGGCAAGGTCGCCACATTTCCGGCAAGGACGCCAAAAATCCGGCAAGGTCGCCACAAATCCGGCAATGTCGCCACATTTCCGGCAAGGTCGCCACAAATCCGGGAATGTCGCCATATTCCCGGCAAGGTCGCCATAAATCCGGTAAGATCGCCACAAATCCGGCAAGGTGGCGACAAATCCGGCAAGGTCGCCACATTTCAATCAAGGTGTGCATAAATTCGGCAAGGTCGTCACAAATCCAGCAAGGTCGCAACATTCCGGCAAGGTCGCCATAAATCCCGCATCCTCGCCACAAATCCGGCAAGGTCACCACATTTCCGGCAAGGTCGCCATGAATCAGGCAGGGTCGCCACAAGTCCGGCTAGGTCGCCACAATGCCGGCAAGGTCGACATAAATCCGGCAAGGCCGCCACAAATCCCACAAGGTCGCCATAAATCCGGCAAGGTCGCCACAAATCCGGCAAGGTCACCACATTTGCGGCAATGTCGCCATAAATTCTGCAAAGTCGCCACAAATACGGCAAGGTCGCCACATCCCCGGCAAGGTCGCCGTAAATCCGGCAAGGTCGCCACAAATCCATCAAGGTCGCCACATTTCAGGCAAGGTCGCCGCATTTTCGGCAACGTCGCCATAAATCCGGCAAGGTCGTCTCAAATCCGACAAGGTCGCCATAAATCCGGCAAGGTTGCCATATTTCCGGCAAGGTCGCCATAAATCCGGCAAGGTCGCCACAAATCCGGCAAGGTGGCGACAAATCCGGCAAGGTCGCCACATTTCAATCAAGGTAGCCATAAATTCGGAAAGGTCGCCACAAATCCAGCAAGGTCGCAACATTCCGGCATGGTCGCCATAAATCCGGCATCGTCGCCATAAATCCGGCAAGGTCACCACATTTCCGGCAAGGTCGCCATGAATCCGGCAAGGTCGCCACAAGTCCAGCTAGGTCGCCACATTGCCGACAAAGTCGCCATAAATCCGGCAAGGTCGCCACAAATCCCACAAGGTCTCCATAAATCCGGCAAGGTCGCCACAAATCCGGCAAGGTCACCACATTTGCGGCAAGGTCGCCATAAATCCTGCAAGGTCGCCACAAGTACGGCAAAGTCGCCACATCCCCGGCAAGGTCGCCATAAATCCGGCAAGGTCGCCATAAATCCGTCAAGGTCGCCACATTTCAGGCAAGGTCGCCGCATTTCCGGCAACGTCGCCATAAATCCGGCAAGGTCGCCATATTTCCGGCAAGGACGCCATAAATCCGGCAAGGTCGCCACAAATCCGGCAAGGTCGCCACATTTCCGGCAAGGTCGCCATATTTCCGGCAAGGTCGCCACAAATCCGGCAAGGTCGCCATATTTCCGGCAAGGTCGCCATAAATCCGGCAAGGTCGCCACAAATCCGGCAAGGTGGCGAAAAATCCGGCAAGGTCGCCACATTTCAATCAAGGTAGCCATAAATTCGGAAAGGTCGCCACAAATCCAGCAAGGTCGCAACATTCCGGCAAGGTCGCCATAAATCCGGCATCGTCGCCATAAATCCGGCAAGGTAACCACATTTCCGGCAAGGTCGCCATGAATCCGGCAAGGTCGCCACAAGTCCTGCTAGGTCGCCACATTGCCGACAAAGTCGCCATAAATCCGGCAAGGTCGCCACAGATCCCACAAGGTCTCCATAAATCCGGCAAGGTCGCCACAAATCCGGCAAGGTCACAACATTTGCGGCAAGGTCGCCATAAATCCTGCAAGGTCGCCACAAATACGGCAAGGTCGCCACATCCCCGGCAAGGTCGCCATAAATCCGGCAAGGTCGCCATAAATCCGTCAAGGTCGCCACATTTCAGGCAAGGTCGCCGCATTACCGGCAACGTCGCCATAAATCCGGCAAGGTCGTCTCAAATCCGACAAGGTCGCCATAAACCCGGCAAGGTCGCCACATTTAAGGCAAGGACGCCAAAAATCCGGCAAGGTCGCCACAAATCCGGCAATGTCGCCACATTTCCGGCAAGGTCGCCACAAATCCGGGAATGTCGCCATATTCCCGGCAAGGTCGCCATAAATCCGGTAAGATCGCCACAAATCCGGCAAGGTGGCGACAAATACGGCAAGGTCGCCACATTTCAATCAAGGTATGCATAAATTCGGCAAGGTCGTCACAAATCCCGCAAGGTCGCAACATTCCGGCAAGGTCGCCATAAATCCGGCATCCTCGCCACAAATCCGGCAAGGTCACCACATTTCCGGCAAGGTCGCCATGAATCCGGCAGGGTCGCCACAAGTCCGGCTAGGTCGCCACAATGCCGGCAAGGTCGCCATAAATCCGGCAAGGCCGCCACAAATCCCACAAGGTCGCCATAAATCCGACAAGGTCGCCACAAATCCGGCAAGGTCACCACATTTGCGGCAAGGTCGCCATAAATTCTGCAAAGTCGCCACAAATACGGCAAGGTCGCCACATCCCCGGCAAGGTCGCCGTAAATCCGGCAAGGTCGCCACAAATCCATCAAGGTCGCCACATTTCAGGCAAGGTCGCCGCATTTCCGGCAACGTCGCCATAAATCCGGCAAGGTCGTCTCAAATCCGACAAGGTCGCCATAAATCCGGCAAGGTCGCCACATTTCCGGCAAGGACGCCATAAATCCGGCAAGGTCGCCACAAATCCGGCAAGGTTGCCACATTTCCGGCAATGTCGCCATATTTCCGGCAAGGTCGCCACAAATCCGGCAAGGTCGCCATATTTCCGGCACGGTCGCCATAAACCCGGCAAGGTCGCCGCATTTCCGGCAAGGACGCCAAAAATCCGGCAAGGTCGCCACAAATCCGGCAATGTCGCCACATTTCCGGCAAGGTCGCCACAAATCCGCGAATGTCGCCATATTCCCGGCAAGGTCGCCATAAATCCGGTAAGATCGCCACAAATCCGGCAAGGTGGCGACAAATCCGGCAAGGTCGCCACATTTCAATCAAGGTATGCATAAATTCGGCAAGGTCGTCACAAATCCAGCAAGGTCGCAACATTCCGGCAAGGTCGCCATAAATCCGGCATCCTCGCCACAAATCCGGCAAGGTCACCACATTTCCGGCAAGGTCGCCATGAATCCGGCAGCGTCGCCACAAGTACGGCTAGGTCGCCACATTGCCGGCAAGGTCGCCATAAATCCGGCAAGGTCGCCACAAATCCCACAAGGTCGCCATAAATCCGGCAAGGTCGCCACAAATCCGGCAAGGTCACCACATTTCCGGCAAGGACGCCATAAATTCTGCAAAGTCGCCACAAATACGGCAAGGTCGCCACATCCCCGGCAAGGTCGCCGTAAATCCGGCAAGGTCGCCACAAATCCATCAAGGTCGCCACATTTCAGGCAAGGTCGCCACAAATCCGGCAAGGTCACCACATTTCCGGCAAGGACGCCATAAATTCTGCAAAGTCGCCACAAATACGGCAAGGTCGCCACATCCCCGGCAAGGTCGCCGTAAATCCGGCAAGGTCGCCACAAATCCATCAAGGTCGCCACATTTCAGCAAGGTCGCCACAAATCCGGCAAGGTCGCCACATTTCAGGCAAGGTAGCCATAAATTCAGCAAGGTCGCCACAAATCCAGCAAGGTCCCAACATTCCGGCAAGGTCGCCATAAATCCGGCATCCTCGCCACAAATCCGGCAAGGTCACCACATTTCCGGCAAGGTCGCCATGAATCCGACAAGGTCGCCACAAGTCCGGCTAGGTCGCCACATTGCCGGCAAGGTCGCCATAAATACGGCAAGGTCGCCACAAATCCCACAAGGTCGCCATAAATCCGGCAAGGTCGCCACAAATCCGGCAAGGTCGCCACATTTCCGGCAAGGTCTCAACAAATCAGGCAAGGTCGCCGCAAATCCGACAAGGTCGCCATATTTCCGGCAATGTCGCCATAAATCCCGCAAGGTCCCACAAATCTGGCAACGTCGTCATATTTCCGGCAAGGTCGCATGAATCCGCCAAGGTCGCCCAAATCCGGCAAGGTAGCCATATTTTCGGCAAGGTCGCCATAAATCCGGCAAGTTCGCCACAAATCCGGCAAGGTCGCCATATTTCCGGCAAGGTCGCCACAAATCCGGCAAGGTCGACATATTTCCGGCAAGGTCGCCATAAATCCGGCATGGTGGCCACAAATCAGGGAAGGTCGCCATATTTCCGTCAAGGTCGCCATACATCCGGCAAGTTCGCCATATTTCCGGCACGATCGCCATAAATCCGGCAAGGTCGCCACAAATCCGGCAAGGTCGTCATATTTCCGGCACGGTCGCCATAAATGCGGCAAGGTCGCCACAAAACCGGCAAGGTCGCCATATTTCCGGCAAGGTCGCAATAAACCCCGCAAGGACGCCACAAATCCGGCAAGGTCGCCATATTTCCGGCAAGGTCGCCATAAATCCGGCAAGGTCGCCATAAATCCGGCAAGGTCGCCACAAATCCGGCAATGCCGCCACAAATGCGGCAAGGTCGCCATATTTCCGGCAAGGTCGCCATAAATCAGGCAAGGTCGCCACAAATGCGGCAAGGTACACATATTTCCGGCAAGGTCGCCATAAATCCGGCAAGGTCGCCATAAATCCGGCAAGGTCGCCACAAATCAGGCACGGTCGCCAAAAATCCGGCAAACGCCTATTTCCGGCAAGTTCGCCATGAATCCGGCAAGGCCGCCACAAATCCGGCAAGGTCGCCATAAATCCCGCAAGGTAGCCACAAACCCGGCAAGGTCGCCATATTTCCGTCAAGATCGCCATAAATCCAGCAAGATCGCCACAAATCCGGCAAGGTCGCCATATTTCCGGCAGGGTTCGCCACAAATCCGGCAAGGTCGCCATATTTCCGACAACCGCCATAATTCCGGCAAGGTCGCCACAAATCCGGCAAAGTCGCCATATTGCCGTCATGGTCGCCAGAATTCCGGCAACGTGGCAACAAATCAGGGAAGGTTGCCATATTCCCGGCAATGTCGCCATATATCCGGCAAGGTGGCCTCATATCCGGCAAGATCGCCATATTTCCGGCGAGGTCGACGTAAATCCGGCAAGGTGGCCTCAAATCCGGCAAGGTCGGCATAAATCCGGCAAGGTCGCCGCAAATCCGGCAAGGTCGCTTTAAATAAGGCGCGGTCGCCATATTTCCGGCAAGGTCGCCACAAATCCTACAAGGTCGCCATAAATCCGGAGAGTTCGCCACATTTCCGGCAAGGTCGCCATAATTCGGCAAGGTCGCCACAAATCAGGCAAGTTCGCCACAAATCCGGCAGTCGCCTATTTCCGGCAAGTTCGCCATGAATCCGGCAAGGCCGCCACAAATCCGGCAAGGACGCCATAAATCCCGCAAGGTCGCCACAAACCCGGCAAGTTCGCTATATTTCCGTCAAAGTCGCCATAAATCCGGCAAGGTCGCCACAAATCCCACAAGGTCGCCATAAATCCGGCAAGGTCGCCACAAATCCGGCAAGGTCACCACATTTCCGGCAAGGACGCCATAAATTCTGCAAAGTCGCCACAAATACGGCAAGGTCGCCACATCCCCGGCAAGGTCGCCGTAAATCCGGCAAGGTCGCCACAAATCCATCAAGGTCGCCACATTTCAGGCAAGGTCGCCACAAATCCGGCAAGGTCGCCACATTTCAGGCAAGGTAGCCATAAATTCAGCAAGGTCGCCACAAATCCAGCAAGGTCCCAACATTCCGGCAAGGTCGCCATAAATCCGGCATCCTCGCCACAAATCCGGCAAGGTCACCACATTTCCGGCAAGGTCGCCATGAATCCGACAAGGTCGCCACAAGACCGGCTAGGTCGCCACATTGCCGGCAAGGTCGCCATAAATACGGCAAGGTCGCCACAAATCCCACAAGGTCGCCATAAATCCGGCAAGGTCGCCACAAATCCGGCAAGGTCGCCACATTTCCGGCAAGGTCTCAACAAATCAGGCAAGGTCGCCGCAAATCCGACAAGGTCGCCATATTTCCGGCAATGTCGCCATAAATCCCGCAAGGTCCCACAAATCTGGCAACGTCGTCATATTTCCGGCAAGGTCGCATGAATCCGCCAAGGTCGCCCAAATCCGGCAAGGTAGCCATATTTTCGGCAAGGTCGCCATAAATCCGGCAAGTTCGCCACAAATCCGGCAAGGTCGCCATATTTCCGGCAAGGTCGCCACAAATCCGGCAAGGTCGACATATTTCCGGCAAGGTCGCCATAAATCCGGCATGGTGGCCACAAATCAGGGAAGGTCGCCATATTTCCGTCAAGGTCGCCATACATCCGGCAAGTTCGCCATATTTCCGGCACGATCGCCATAAATCCGGCAAGGTCGCCACAAATCCGGCAAGGTCGTCATATTTCCGGCACGGTCGCCATAAATGCGGCAAGGTCGCCACAAAACCGGCAAGGTCGCCATATTTCCGGCAAGGTCGCAATAAACCCCGCAAGGACGCCACAAATCCGGCAAGGTCGCCATATTTCCGGCAAGGTCGCCATAAATCCGGCAAGGTCGCCATAAATCCGGCAAGGTCGCCACAAATCCGGCAATGCCGCCACAAATGCGGCAAGGTCGCCATATTTCCGGCAAGGTCGCCATAAATCAGGCAAGGTCGCCACAAATGCGGCAAGGTACACATATTTCCGGCAAGGTCGCCATAAATCCGGCAAGGTCGCCATAAATCCGGCAAGGTCGCCACAAATCAGGCACGGTCGCCAAAAATCCGGCAAACGCCTATTTCCGGCAAGTTCGCCATGAATCCGGCAAGGCCGCCACAAATCCGGCAAGGTCGCCATAAATCCCGCAAGGTAGCCACAAACCCGGCAAGGTCGCCATATTTCCGTCAAGATCGCCATAAATCCAGCAAGATCGCCACAAATCCGGCAAGGTCGCCATATTTCCGGCAGGGTTCGCCACAAATCCGGCAAGGTCGCCATATTTCCGACAACCGCCATAATTCCGGCAAGGTCGCCACAAATCCGGCAAAGTCGCCATATTGCCGTCATGGTCGCCAGAATTCCGGCAACGTGGCAACAAATCAGGGAAGGTTGCCATATTCCCGGCAATGTCGCCATATATCCGGCAAGGTGGCCTCATATCCGGCTAGATCGCCATATTTCCGGCGAGGTCGACGTAAATCCGGCAAGGTGGCCTCAAATCCGGCAAGGTCGGCATAAATCCGGCAAGGTCGCCGCAAATCCGGCAAGGTCGCTTTAAATAAGGCGCGGTCGCCATATTTCCGGCAAGGTCGCCACAAATCCTACAAGGTCGCCATAAATCCGGAGAGTTCGCCATATTTCCGGCAAGGTCGCCATAATTCGGCAAGGTCGCCACAAATCAGGCAAGTTCGCCACAAATCCGGCAGTCGCCTATTTCCGGCAAGTTCGCCATGAATCCGGCAAGGCCGCCACAAATCCGGCAAGGACGCCATAAATCCCGCAAGGTCGCCACAAACCCGGCAAGTTCGCTATATTTCCGTCAAAGTCGCCATAAATCCAGCAAGGTGGCCACAAATCAGGAAAGGTCGCCATATTTCCGGCAATGTCGCCATAAATCCGGCAAGGTGGCCTCAAATCCGGCTAGGTCCCCATATTTCCGGCGATGTCGCTATAATCCGGCAAGGTGGCCTCAAATCCGGCAAGATCGCCACTTTCCCGGCAAGGTCGCCATAAATCCGGCAAGGTCGCCACAAATCCGGCAATGTCGCCACAAATGCGGCAAGGTCGCCATATTTCCGGCAAGGTCGCCGTAAATCAGGCAAGGTCGCCACAAATACGGCAAGGTCCACATATTTCCGGCAAAGTCGCAATAAATCCGGCAAGGTAGCCACAAATGCGGCAAGGTCGACATATTTCCGGCAAGGTCGCAATAAATCCGGCAAGGTCGGCACAAATGCGGCAAGGTCGGCATATTTCCGGCAAGGTCTCCATAAATCCAGCAAGGTCGTCACAAATGCGACAAGGCCGCCATATTTTCGGCAAGGTCGCCATAAATCCGGCAAGGTCTCCACAAATGCGGCAAGGTCGCCATATTTCCGGCAAGGTCGCTATAAATCCAGCAAGGTCGCCATAAATCCGGCAAGGTCGCCACAAATCAGGCAAGGTCGCCACAAATCCGGCAGACGCCTATTTCCGGCAAGTTCGCCATGAATCCGGCAAGGCCGCCACAAATCCGGCAAGGTCGCCATAAATCCCGCAAGGTCGCCACAAACCCGGCAAGGTCGCCATATTTCCGTCAAGGTCGCCATAAATCCAGCAAGGTCGCCACAAATCCGGCAAGGTCGCCATATTTCCGGCAAGGTCGCCACAAATCCGGCAAGGTCGCCATATTTCCGACAACATCGCCATAATTCCGGCAAGGTCGCCACAAATCCGGCAAGGTCGCCATATTCCCGGCATGGTCGCCAGAATTCCGGCAACGTGGCAACAAATCAGGGAAGGTCGTCATATTTCCGGCAATGTCGCCATATATCCGGCAAGGTGGCCTCAAATCCGGCTAGATCGCCATATTTCCGGCGAGGTCGACGCAAATCCGGCATGGTGGCCTCAAATCCGGTAAGGTCGCCATAAATCCGGCAAGGTCGCCGCAAATCAGGCAAGGTCGCTTTAAATAAGGCGAGGTCGTCATATTTCCGGCAAGGTCGCCATAAATCCGGCAAGGTCGCCATAAATCCGGCAAGGTCGCCATATTTCCGGCAAGGGCGCCATAAATCCGGCGAGGACGCCATAAATCCGGCAAGGTCGCCATAATTCCGGCGAGGTCGCCATATTTCCGGCAAGGTCGCCGTATTTCTGGCACGGTCACCATGAAACCGGCTGGGACGCCATAAATCAGACAAGGTCGCCATATTTTCGGCAAGGTTGCCTCAAATTCGGCAAGGTCGCCTTATTTCCGGCACGGACGCCATAAATACGGCTAGGTCGCCATAAATCGGGCAAGGTCGCCATATTTCCAGCAAGGTCGCCATAAATCCGGCAATGGTCGCCACAAATCCGGGAAGTTCGCCACATTTAAATCAAGGTAGCCATAAATTCGGCAAGATGGCGTCAAATCCGGCAAGGTCTTTACATTTCTGGCAAGGTCGCCATAAATCCGGCAAGGTCTCCACAAATCCCGCAAGATCGCCATAAATCAGGCAAGGTCGCCTCAAATCCGGCAAGGTCGCCACATTTGCGGCAAAGTCGCCATAAATCCGGTAAGGTCGCCACAAATACGGAAAGGTCGCCACAATTCCGGCAAGGTCGCCACAAATCTTACAAGGTCGCCACAAATCCGGGATGGTCGCCACATCCCCGGCAAGATCGCCATTACTCCGGCAAGGTCGCCACAAACCCGTCAAGGTCGGCACATTTCAGGCAAGGTCGCCAGATTTCCGGCAAGGTCGCCACAAATCAGGCAAGGTCGCCACAAATCCGGCAGACGCCTATTTCCGGCAAGTTCGCCATGAATCCGGCAAGGCCGCCACAAATCCGGCAAGGTCGCCATAAATCCCGCAAGGTCGCCACAAACCCGGCAAGGTCGCCATATTTCCGTCAAGGTCGCCATAAATCCAGCAAGGTCGCCACAAATCCGGCAAGGTCGCCATATTTCCGGCAAGGTCGCCACAAATCCGGCAAGGTCGCCATATTTCGGACAACATCGCCATAATTCCGGCAAGGTCGCCACAAATCCGGCAAGGTCGCCATATTCCCGGCATGGTCGCCAGAATTCCGGCAACGTGGCAACAAATCAGGGAAGGTCGTCATATTTCCGGCAATGTCGCCATATATCCGGCAAGGTGGCCTCAAATCCGGCTAGATCACCATATTTCCGGCGAGGTCGACGTAAATCCGGCAAGGTGGCCTCAAATCCGGTAAGGTCGCCATAAATCCGGCAAGGTCGCCGCAAATCAGGCAAGGTCGCTTTAAATAAGGCGAGGTCGTCATATTTCCGGCAAGGTCGCCATAAATCCGGCAAGGTCGCCATAAATCCGGCAAGGTCGCCATATTTCCGGCAAGGGCGCCATAAATCCGGCGAGGTCGCCATAAATCCGGCAAGGTCGCCATAATTCCGGCGAGGTCG